>PVLC010020895.1:14774-28763 GCA_004027655.1 Graphiurus murinus
CTTGTAATCCCAGCATTCGGGAGGCTGAGACCGGAGGATCCGGGTTCGTGGCCAGCCTCAGCTACCTAGTGAGGCCCTCTGCAACTTAGTGAGACTCGGTTTCAAAACAAAGAATAAAAAATAGGGCTGGGGGTGTAGCTCGGAGGTAGAATGCCCCCGAGTTCAATTCCCAGTACCGCAAAAAAAAAAAAAAAAAAAAAAAAAAAAAAAAAAAAAAAAAAAAAAAGAAAAAGCCCCGGGGTAAACCCCCAAAAAAAAAAAAAAAAAAAAAAAGTGCTGAGGGGAAAAAAATAACTAGGAAGAAAAAAAAAAAAAGAAAGAAATTGGGACTGGAATGGTGGCATATAACCCAAGAGACTGGGAAGGCTGAAGGCTGAAGGCTGAAGTGGGAGAATCACAAGTTCAAGGCCAGTCTGGGTCACTTAGCAAGACCCTGCCCCAAAATAAAAAGGGATGGGAATGTAGCTCTGAGGTAGAATGCCCCTGGGGTCAATTCCTGGTGCCAAAAAAAAAAGTAAAGTTTGTTGAATGGCTGGCTACATGGCTGAAGGAGGTAGAATAATAGATGTGTCATTTTCCCAGCTGATAATAGTGAAATTCTGGTCCAAATCAATCTGGTAGTGAATAAGGTTAGGAACTACTCTGATACACTGGAATAATAATAGTGGCAGCTCACAGGGTCAAAGACAGACCTTAGAAAGGTCCTAAACATGGAAAAAGGATACCTCTGCACATCTCATTAAAATAAAATGAATAGTAAGTGGGAAAAGTGCAGATTTTCAAAAGTTCAAGAAAGTTTCACTTTTTCTCACAATCACTACTTTGATACCTTTTCCGAAATATTAAATTCATCCGCACACCAACTTTTTTTCTCAAGATGTTGGGATCTCCGCATTGCTGATGAGCTGTGTAACTACTGGGAAATCTAGTTTCAGATAACTTTTACTGAACATTTAGATCTCAGAGATGTGTTTACATCCATTATCCCATTTATTCTGTAAAGCAACTTTGCGGAGAGAAAGTGCATTATCTCCATAAGCAAAAGGAAACACTGGGGTGTGAGCACAGGAAGTCTGACTCCACCGAACAATGAACTGCCCAGGCTGCAGTTGTGAAGGTTCAAATACAAGGATTTCCAGCTGTTCATTTCCAATCAGGTGGAGAGAGCCTGTGGGTGGAAGCAGAGCCTTCTTGCACATGCCCTGCGCCTTTAAAAGTCATCCCCCCACCCTCTTCGCGCCAGGGATGCTCCAACTGCCCTCCCCAGCACTCAACAGCACCGCCCATCCTCCCTGCCCCACGCTCTCTAGCTCGGTCTGGGTCCCTGCTCAGAGTGGCGTAAGCTCTACCGCTATAGGAGCATCCCCCGCCAACTGCACTCCAAGGAAATGCCACCTCCGAGAACCTCATCCCGACCCGAGCCAGGTCCGGCTTCCCCGGGGCGAGGCCTCAGCGTCCCCTCCCACCGTCCCGGCCCACCACGCCGTGAAGGTGACCTCCCCGGGGGCGGCACGCGCGGCGGGGCAAGAACAGGCTCACACACCGCGAGCGGGGAGCGCGCGGCCCGGCCACGCCCCCGGCGCAGGCTCCACCCCGAGCCCCGGCACGCGGCTCCAGGCCTGGGAAGGACGAGGTGCACTAGGGAGGCGTCCAGGACTGGGGCGCAAGCACCCTTGAACCTCACCCCTGGTCTATGAAAAGCCATAGCCCATTCTGCACAACACCCTTGGTGGCCTGGCTTCCAGGTGTACTAGGGAGAGATACTGCGCCCGTGAGCCTGGGAGTCGATTCTCAGGGTGCCTGTCCTGGGGTTTTCTCTTTGGAGAGCGGGCGTCATATGCCCCTTTCTTAGGATTCTTGTAGCACCTCAAACAAGATAAAAAACAAAAGAAATAAAAAAGCAAGAGGGGATTCATTCATTGGTCCAAAAGCAGTGGCTAAACCATATGTGGCTGGACCCTTAAGTGGCTTTTGAGTCTTGGCCCCTCCAGATTCTTCTGGGACGGTCCGAAAGATGTCTCAACAAGAGAAGATGGGAGTCCTACCTGGCAGTAGGTATCACTTAGTAAGGTAAAATTGCAAAAGCAACGAGGAGCGAGGAAGAGCCTAGCCAGATGGGAAGCACGCTCGACGTCCCCCCAGCCTTCCTTCCAGCCTCCAACCTAAGAAAAGAAACCGACCTCATCGGCCTCCCCCAATCCCAGGCGCGAGACCGCCCAGCACGGCAGCCCGAGCCCCGCCCAGCTCCCAACGATTGGGAGATGCAAATGCCCGGTTCTCTGCCCAGCAACGGGTGACGCGCAGCCCTCGCGCGAGGCGTGGCCCGGCCTCAGCCCAAGCGGGCACCTCGGTGTTTACACGGGGCGGCCCCGCGCGCGCCGCAGCGGCCCGCAGACGGCGAGGGGGAGGGGTGCGCGCGCGCCGGCGGGGCCGCGCGGGGAGAAAGACACTGGAAGGCGGTGGCGGGCCGCGGCGGAGCCGGAGGCTGCAAGAAGAGCCCGCGGGTCCTCCAACCCCGCAAAACAATGTGGGGCGTGCGGCAGGGCACAACTTGCCCAGGGCGGCGGGGGCGCGCCGAGCCCGCCTGAGGCCGCGCCGCTGACCTTCTCCCCCCCGCCGTCCGTTGGGCCCGAGCGCCCAGCTCCGCGCTCCCCACTCGCGGGGGCCGAGCCGAGCCGCGGGGCGGGGCCGTCCCTGAGTCGTCGCTGCCTCCTCCCCCACCTCCAGCCGCGGAGGATGCGGACGGCCCCCGGCGGCGTCTAGCGGCCCGGGCCCCAGGCGCGATGGTGCAGCAGCGGGGCGCGCGGGCCAAGCGGGATGGCGGGCCGCCGACCCCGGGGCCCGGGCCGGCCGAGGAGGGAGCGCGTGAGCCCGGCTGGTGCAAGACTCCGAGCGGCCACATCAAGAGGCCGATGAACGCGTTCATGGTGTGGTCGCAGCACGAACGGCGAAAGATCATGGACCAGTGGCCCGACATGCACAACGCCGAGATCTCCAAGCGCCTGGGCCGCCGCTGGCAGCTGCTGCAGGACTCGGAGAAGATCCCGTTCGTGCGGGAGGCAGAGCGGCTGCGCCTCAAGCACATGGCGGATTACCCGGACTACAAGTACCGTCCGCGCAAAAAGAGCAAGGGGGCGCCCGCCAAGGCGCGGCCCCGCCCCCCCGGCGGCGGCGGGGGCGGCAGCCGGCTCAAGCCCGGGCCGCAGCTGCCTGGCCGCGGTGGCCGCCGAGCGGCGGGAGGGCCTTTGGGGGGCGGCGCGGCGGCGCCCGAGGACGACGACGAGGACGACGACGAGGAGCAGCTGCTGGAAGTGCGTCTGGTTGAGACCCCCGGGAGGGAGCTGTGGAGGATGGTCCCGGCAGGGCGGGCCGCCAGGGGACAAACGGAGCGTCCCCAAGGGCCGTCGGGCGAGGGGGCGGCCACCACCGCCGCCTCTCCGACACCGTCGGAGGACGAGGAGCCAGAGGAAGAAGAGGAAGAGGTGGCCGCGGCGGAGGAAGGCGAAGAGACAGTGGCGTCGGGGGAGGAGCCCCTGGGCTTTCTGTCCAGGCTGCCCGCGGGCCCCGCCGGCCTGGACTGTAGCGCCCTGGACCGAGACCCGGACCTGCCGCCCGCCTCGGGCACGTCACACTTCGAGTTCCCGGACTACTGCACCCCCGAGGTTACCGAGATGATCGCGGGGGACTGGCGCCCGTCTAGCATCGCCGACCTGGTTTTCACCTACTGAGCCCACCGTCAGCGGGGCGCGCACGCCCCCAAACCAGCTGTTTACATACAGGAATCAGGTATTGGGGCCCCTCGGAGGCCGAGGCTGGCACCCCATCTCCCGCGCAGCCTCCTCCCTCCTAGACGTGCCCATCCCCCCTCGGATCCAGACATGCCCCTCCCCTGCAGACACTCCCCAAGGCAGCCCAACCCCCCACCCTTTCCCTGACATCCAAGCCCCTCCTCATCTTGTCCTCTCCTGCACAGTCACCAGCAGCCAGCCCCCCTCCGATTTTCCTCCCGTCCCTCTTACAGACTGCACCCCTCCCCCACTTTGCACACGCCCCTCCTCGTGGCCGAAGGACACGCCTCCTCCTTTGCTCGAGAATCCCTCCGCCCGCACCCTGCCAACCTCCTCTCTTAGGGGGGGCGAAGCGACCGCGGCGGCTCCGCGAGCTCCTCCCAAGCCCCTCCCCTGTTGGGAGGAGGGGCGCACTCAATTTACTCTAGGAGCACTGGGGCCCGCCCCCCCTTTGGGCCCACCTTCTTGCGCATGCTTAATGCTTCTTGAGAGGAGGGGGCTGGTCCTATTAGATAGGCTGTACGCCTTCGACGCCTTCTTCTAGGAGGAGGGGAGCGAGTGTAGAACGATCCTAAGAAATCCTTTGATCTGGAACCCGTGGCTTCCTCTCCACCCGACGGGGCGTCACTGCCTTAATGGGAGGAGCTCTCGGAAGGGAAAAGAACTAGCTGGCCCGAAAAGGATGGTTTGGACTGAAACTATCCAAGCGGAACAGCCCTTTTTCCCTGATGGGGGTCACCCACGCCCACCACCTCCCCGACTGCGTGACTGACTGCCTTTACAGCCTTTTTTGGTCCCCAATAACGTCCCTTTTTGCTCCGACTGGGAATTGGGAATAGGCTCTTTCTCTGGAAAACCACCGAGAGAGGAAGGGACTGCCCAAGACTACTCAGAACCAAGATGCCTATCAGTCTGTGGGGACGGGGCTCCTGCTGCTCCCTTCTCCCTGGGGAAGCGCCCTATAACCTCAGGGCACCCTCTCACCTTGGGGCTCCTCCCTAAGCCCACTGTTCTTACCTATACCCACCTAAATCCACCCTCAACGACCACAGCTGCAGTATTTAGTGGGAGAAACTGATGCACGTGGTGCTGAGGGGCTGGGACTGAGGCATTATAGCAGACGGGGTGGCAGAAAAGAATCCTCTGTCCAAACGGCTTGAAAGAGAAGTCAAATGGGCAGGGAGACAGGATGGGTTCTATTTTTCCATGTTAGAAATGGGGATGGCGCTGCTATTATGAGGGAGCGTGTCCAGTTTAGGGGGCCCTTGGAAACCCTGCCCCCATGCTGTTACCCTCTCACCCCCTCGCCCGCACAAGCCCCGCCCCTCCCCTCCGGCCTCCCTACATCCCCTCCGCCCTCACTACCTGTATCTCACCGGCGTGTGTCCACCCCCCCGTCCCGGGTGGCTCACACACTCTCATTCACACACACAAATCTCAGGAACAAACGGTCCCAGAGTCCTCCGGGACCCCTGCCCAGGGTCTCTGCAGGTCTCTGCCCCACGCGTTCCCTTCGCTGACAAAGCCACCAGCTGCCTCCTTTAAGCTTGGTGCTCCGGCTCTGGGCCTTTCTTGCGCTCTTTCTCTTTCTTTTTTCTTTCTTTCTTTTCTTTTTTTTTCTTTTTTTACGAAAACAACAACAAAAAAGACAATGGAAAAAAAAACACGTCATGTGAGTGAAGAGATGTCACTGTCTGTGATCTTGGAGAACTAGTCTCGTAGCTGAGGGAGGGGTCCCTCTGTCTGGGGCACTGGCACCCACAGCAGGACTTCCGCCAGTCTGATGCCAGGACTGAATAAAGTGTATTTGCCCCGACCTTGCCCTGTGGTTCTGCATGTCTGTGCTTTCCCTCTACCTTCCCCAAAGTTTGACAGACTCAAGTCCATAGGATTTAGAATGGTCCAGGAAGAGCAGAGTGTCTCAGGGCGAGGCACCTGCCTCTCAAGGCCTGTCTCCCTTTGTCTCAGGACTCTACCTTCTTTGAGGATAGCAAATTCGTCCCTGCAGTGGCCCCCCAGGTAACAGCTAGTCTGGCATCATGACCCAATTCAAGGGTAGCCGCTGCCCACTTCCTGCCTGTTGTGACCCTGTAGGAATGCAGCCCATGGTGGCCAGATGTTTCAAGAGCTGTATATGTGGATGTTCTGAGTCGTATTAATTTAAAAATGAAAGCTTTTTAAGTTTCTGTGGACCAGATGAGCCATGTGTGGGCAGGTCACACCCAAGATGGTCAGTTCCACCTTGCCCTCAACCAGAATTAAGAGGGTTGGGCCCCATTGCCTGTGCCCAAAGCCCAGCACCTGTGTGACCTCAAGTAAATTAACTGCATCCTAATTCATCTTTCCGTTGTGTAAAGGGACAGTAAAGAGCTTGCTTCACAGAATGGAAGTAGGTTTGGGGTGTGAAGCATGATAGATTGTGTTACTCCATCACCCAGCAGTGTGCAGGAGGCAGGCACGCAGCCCAGGTCAGAGATCTGCTGCCTCCTGACGAAGCGGTTCCCAGGCACTGCCTCTCCTCACTGTTGGGGCCTGCAGATTAAGTGACCAGAAAGCAATAGAAGCCAGAATTCCTCTCATTGAGGTTCTGACTTGACCTGTTTTTTAAACAGACCAGGACTTTTCCCTTCTTGGTCCCCCTTCCGCCCATGCCCCTAATTCTTTGTTCACCAGATCCAGAGAGTTCCTAAGCTCAGACATAGTCTGTTTTTTTCTCCATAAGAGTCAAGGCTGGGTGTGGGAGTTACAAGTGCTTCCTCTCAGCCTCTCAGGTTGGAAGCAAGCTGGGAAAAAATCATGTAAGAATAGGCAGTGTTGAGAAGATCAGGAAGCAGGGAAGCCTGTCATGCTTCAGGAAAGGCTTCCCCAGCTGGGGAAGTAGAGCCAGTGGGTGGCCTCCAGCTGACAGATCCTTCAGGGTCAGCCTGTCCTGCAAGGAGATCACACCCTTCCAGGACAGCCTACCCTGCTGTGTATACACCGGGCCATTTCAGTCCAGTGTGGAGAAGACACAGCCAATTTTCCCACCAGGCCCTCACCATCTGGACTGTGCCTCCTCCCCCTTTCTCCCACCCAGAGCAGCCAGGGCTTTACCAGGCCTCCCACACAGTTTGACTTCTTCCTGTGTCCAAGCCTGTCTCTTCTTTTCACAGGTATTCATCCCTAATAAACATCTTACACCCTGAATTCAGTCTCTGTCTGCTTCTGGAGGAACCGCCTGCAGTGGTGGTCGTGGGGTGAGGGGATGGAATTGGGTCACTGGTGCCACAAGCAACTGGGCATCCTGGGTGTCCCCTGATCTCAAAAGGAGTCTTCCCTCTAGTGGCAGAATCAGCACCAACCCGGCATGGCCCCCTACCGAGTCTGCCCACCGGTCAGCATCCAGTGGAAGCTGCAGCCTCAGTCCACAAAGTACTCTGCAGCCCTGGCGTCCCCGCAGCCCCTCTCCAACGTGAAAGGAGGGGACCCTCCCCGCTTGTCCTTCAGAGTAGCCCCGAGGGAGGGTGGAGGGGTAATATGCCTGGTCAGAGACTGCTAGAGCTGTAGGGCCTTTGGTAAGCCCCCTCCCCTTTGAGGGTCTTGGTGCTCCATTTGTAAAGGGGGGTGGAATACGACTTTCCATGAAAGATGAGGAAGGCACCTGCTTACAGGGACACCTAGTGGCAGAGTAGAAAGCAACCTCTGTGCAGATGGGGTGGGCATGAGGTGTGTCCAACTCAGAGGAACCAAGTCCATCCACGCAGTCATTGAGTCATTGCTGGGTCCTGTCCCTTGCCTGCGCAGTTTGAGCAATCTTGATTCCAAGGCTTTAAAAACACCCATATAGCTGGGCATGGTGGCGCACGCTTATAATCCCAGCATTTGGGAGGCTGAGACCAGAGGATCCGGGTTCGCGGCCAGCCTCAGCTACCTAGTGAGGCACTCCACAACTTAGTGAGACCCTGTTTCAAAATAAAGAATAAAAAATAGGACTGGGGGTGTAACTCAGAGGTGGAATGCCCCTGAGTTCAATCCCCAGTACCAAAAAACCCATATGATCCCAGTACTTGGGAGGTTGAGACCACTTGGGAGGAGGAGGATCACAGGTTCAAGGACAACCTCAGCAATGTAGTGTAAGATTCAGCAACCTAGCCAGGCGTGGTGGCACACACTTGTAATCCCAGCATTTGGGAAGCTAAGACAGGAGGATCCGGGTTCGCATCCAACCTTAGCTGCTTAGTGAGGCCCTCCGCAACTTAGTGAGACCCTGTTTCAAAATAAAAAGAATTTAAAAATAGGGCTGGGACTGTAGCTCGGAGATAGAATGCCCCCAGGTTCCATCCCCAGTACCACAAAAAAAAAAAAAAAAAAAGATTCAGCAACCTAGTGAGACCCTCGTTTCAAAATAAAATAGAGCCAGGTGTAGCTCAGGTAGACAGGAGGACCACAGGTAATCCTAGTACTTGGGAGGCTGAGAGGAAGATTGCAGGTTTGAGGCCAGCCTCAGCAACTTAGCCCTTTCACAACTTAGTGAGACCCTGTTTCAAAATAAAACATAAAATAGGGCTGGAGGTATAGCTCAGAGGTAGAGTACCCCTGGGTTCAATCTGCAGTACCACACACAAAAACAACAACAAAAATGGCTGGGATTTTAGCTCAGAGGTAGAATGCCCCTGGGTTCAATCCCCAATATCAATGAATTCAGCCAAATATTGGTGTATTGGTTATCGCTGCATGGCAATTTGCCACAAACTTAGCAGCTTAAAGCAACATACCTTTATTGTTTTGCAGAGTCAAGCATCCAGCCTGCCTTAGCTGGGTCTCTGCTCAGGACTTCAAGTCAGCAGCGGAGGTATGGCCAACCTACATTCCTTGCTGATGCTCAGCACCCTGTTAGGATAAGGGCAGTTCCTTGTCATTACAGGACAGAGTGGCTGGTCTGGAGACCTGCTGCCAGCATCTTGCCGTGGGTCCTCTCTCAGCCCCACCCCCACCCCAGCCTCTCACAACATTGCCACTTCTTTTGTTAGAGTCAGCAGGAGAATCTGCTGTATGGAGTCATCTGGCTTAGATTTAAGCTCTCTTTTAAAAGGCTCTGCTAGTTACATCAGGCTGACCCCAGAAAAATCTCCATTTTGCTTAACTAAAAGTCAATTGGTTTAGGAACTTAATTACATCTTAGAAATCACTTCTCTTTTGCATATATTGCAATCTAATTGTGAGAATGACACCCACTGTCCTAGTCTTACAGTCCAGGGAAGCAAGTTATATAGGGCTTGAGCCACCAGCGGCTGGGAACCTGGGGGGCCAGTTTAGGATTCTGCTTACCACATCAGGATGCGTGTACACATTCACATGTGCATGCACACTACTGGGGATTGAATCCAGAGGAATGCTATCTTTGAGCCATACCCTCCAGTCTGTCTGTCTGTCTGTCTATCTATCTATCTATCATCTATCTATTTTTGTGGTACTGAGGATTGAACCCAGGGGCATTCTACCTCTGAGCCACATCCTCCCAGCCCTATTTTATGTTTTATTTTGAAACAGTTTTTTGCTGAGGCTGGCCTTGAACCTGTGATCCTCCTGTCTCAGCCTCCCAAGTACTGGGATTACAGACCTGTACCACCACACCTGGATCTTCTTCACTTTTTTTTTTCTCCAGGGGCATCCTATCTCCAAGCTACACCCCCAGTCCTATTTTTTATTCTTTATTTTGAAACGGTCTCACTAAATTGCAGAGAGCCTCACTAAGCAGCTGAGGCTGGCCGAGAACCCAGATCCTCCTATCTCAGCCTCCCAAGTACTGGGATTACAAGCATGCGCCACCACGCCCAGCTCTTCTTCACTCTTTCAGAGGCTCATTCTCAGCTGTCAGCTCTCCTCTCAAACACTACCCCATCCCCACCTCACCACTCCCCAGTGACAGTGCTCCCATGCCATTCGTCTCTCCTCTTACAAGCAATTGGAGGAAACTTGTGCTAACCATGTTGCATTTTGAGGCCTCAGTTTCCCCAACAGAAGTCTCCAAGAGTATATCTAGCCTGATATTCTCAGATCTATGAAAAGGAGGGAGGTGTTTGTAGTCAAACCTGCCTGTCTAGCCTCTTCTAGATTGCCTAGCAATGCATGCTAACCCTCTCTCCCATCCTTGGGGGTTTCTTAGCAACCTAGTTTCTCACTCAGCCATTTTCAGGGTTTCCTTTTAACTAAATGTCAAGTTCTGCTCTTTCTGTTACAAAAAACCTGGGCCAAAGGTCTTTGTGGAGATCTGGATAAAAAGTCAGAATGGAAAGAGGCTTGAAGCCGGGCGTGGTGGCGCACGCTTGTAATCCCAGCATTCGGGAGGCTGAGCCTGGAGGATCTGGGTTCGCGGCCAGCCTCAGCTACCTAGTGAGGCACTCCGCAACCTAGTGAGACCCAGTTTCAAAATAAAGAATAAAAAATAGGGCTGAGGGTATAGCTCAGAGGTAGAATGCCCCTGAGTTCAATCCCCAGTACCGCAAAAAAAAAAAAAAAAAAAAGAAAGAGGCTTGAGTTTGAGGTCAGTGGAGGATTTGCTGTGTGACTTGGAAAAGCTACCTGACCACTCTGGCTTTTATTTCAGATTGTGGTTACCTGTCACATGTTCCTCAGGTTTTCCCCTCTTCTCATGTCTGTCTTTGGTTTGACTGTTAATTTATTTGCTTTTGCAATGAAACTTCACTGAGCACCTACTGTCTGCCAGGCATTAGGTTGGGGATTCATCAATGAATGAAACAGACATAGTCCTTGCCTCACAGAGGTAGTGGCTGGAAACACAATAAATAACAGATAAACATATATAATAATGTCATGGGATGAGTTTCACATCAGTCAGGGTGGGCTAGGGAAGCCAAGGGATGTGTGGATGAAAAGCCCTGGCTTTTTCCTTTTTCCATCCAGTGGGAGCTTCTCATTGGCTGAGCTCAGCTGGACATCAAGGAGGGAGGCTGGGCGGTCTCCAGGGTCAGCTCTGCAGAGCAGAAAAGAGTGTGGGATCAACTGGAGGCAGCAACGCTCATAAGTGCTCTTTTTTTTTTTTTTTTTTTTTTTTTTTTTTGCGGTACTGGGGATTGAACTCAGGGGCTTTCTACCTCCGAGCTACACCCCCAGCCCTATTTTTTATTCTTTATTTTGAAACCGAGTCTCACTAAGTTGCGGAGTGCCTCACTAGGTAGCTGAGGCTGGCCGCGAACGCGGATCCTCCGGTCTCAGCCTCCCGAATGCTGGGATTACAAGCGTGCGCCACCACGCCCGGCTCTCATAAGTGCTCTTGCTCTTTAATCTACTCCTGTCTGTAAACAGCTGGACTCTAGGGTTTTTTGTTTGTTTGTTTGTTTGTTTGTTTGTTTGTTTGTTTGTTTGTTTGTTTTGGGTACTGGAGATTGAACTGAGGGACTTTCTATCTCTGATCTACAACCCCAGCCCTATTTTATGTTTTATTTGGAAACAGGGTCTCTCATTAAGTTGTTGAGGGCCTCGATAAGTTACTAAGGCTGTCAACCTGCGATCTTCCAGTCTAAGCCTCCCAAGTACTGGAATTTTTTTTTTGCGGTGCTGGGGATTGAACTCAGGGGCATTCTACCTCCGAGCTATACCCTAGGTTTTTTATTCTTTATTTTGAAACAGGGTCTCACTAAGTTGCGGAGTGCCTCACTAGGTAGCTGAGGCTGGCCGCGAACCCGGATCCTCCTGTCTCAGCCTCCCAAATGCTGGGATTACAAGCGTGCGCCACCACGCCCGGCTCCCTAAGCATTTTTTAATTTTTTATTTTGAAACGGGATCTTGTTAGCTGGACATGGTGGCGCAAGCTTGTAATCCCAGTATTTGGGAGGCTGAGACAAGAGGATCGCAGTTTTGCTGACAGCCTCAGCAATTTAGTGAGGCTCTCAGTAATTTGGTGAGACCCTGTTTCCAAATAAGAAATGAAAAAATAGAGCTGGAGGTGTAGCTCAGAGGTATAATGCCCCTGGGTTCAATACCACACAACAACAAAAAAAAAAAAAAAGAGAGAGAGAGAGAGAAAGAAAAGAAAGAGGGTCTTGCTAAATTGCTAAGGCTGGCCTCAAACCTATGATACTCCTGTATTAGCCTTCCAAGTATGGGAATTATAGGCTTGCACCACCATACCCAACTCCATTTTTTTCTTTTTGTGGTCCTAAGGATTGAAGCCAGGGGCATCCTACCTCTGATCTATGCCCAGCCCTATCCTTTATTCTTTATTTTGAAACAGGTTCTCACTAAGTTGCAGAGGGCCTCACTAAGTAGCTGAGGCTGGCCAAGACCTCGGATCCTTCGGTCTCAGCCTCCCAAGTACTGGAATTACAAGCATGTGCCAACACGCCCGGCTCCCTATTTTACTTTTTTTTTTTTTTTTTTTTTTTTTTTTTTTTTGCGGTACTGGGGATTGAACTCAGGGGCATTCTACCTCCGAGCTACACCCCCAGCCCTATTTTTTATTCTTTATTTTGAAACAGGGTCTCACTAAGTTGCAGAGGGCCTCATTAGGTAGCTGAGGCTGGCCGCAAACCCAGATCCTCCAGGCTCAGCCTCCCAAATGTTGGGATTACAAGCGTGTGCCACCACGCCTGGCTCTGGCTCCCTATTTTATTTTGAAGCAAGGTCTCACTAAGTTGTTGAGGCTGACCTACCTGGAACCTGAGATCCTCTTGCTCCAGCTTCCCAAGTAGTAAGACTACAGGTATGCACCACCACATTGGCCTTTATATATATATATATATATATATATATATATATATAGCATTTATTCTAGTAGATGTAAAATGACAGTTGGGCATGGTGGCACACCTTTGTAATCTCAGTACTTGGGAGGCTGAGACAGGAGAATTGCAGGTTCTTTGCCAGCCTCAGTTACTTAGTGAGACCCTGTTTCAAAATAAAGAATAATTTTATTCTTTAAATAAAATAGGGCTGGGGGTGTAGCTCAGAGGTCAAATGCCCTTGGGTTCAATCTCCAGCACAAAAAAAACAAAACAACAACAAAAAGGAGTAGGATCATTTTGAGATCCTAATATCACAGGCTTATTAACCCAAGCGCATTTTGTGTGTGTGTGTGTGTGTGTGTGTGTGTGAGTACAAAAACTAGGTTTCTTACCCATCGACTTTAATCTGTTCCATGTAATAAAGCTACACCCAGGGGCTGTGGGCCTCGTTCAGTGGTAGAGTTCCTGCTTAGATATATGTTCTATTCCCAGCACCAACAACCAAACCACACCTACAGGACCTTTTTTTTTTTTTTTTTTTTTTGTGTGTGTGGTACTGGGTATTGAGTCCAGGGGCATTCTATCACTGAGCTACAACCTATTTTATTCGTGTGTGTGTGTGTGTGTGTGTGTGTGTGTTACTGGGGATTGAGCCCCGGGGCATTCTACCTCTGAGCTACAACCCCAGCCCTATTTTATTTTTATTCTGAAACAGGGTTTCATTAGGTTGATGAGAGTCTCGATATTTTCTGAGGCTGTCCTCAAACCTGTGATCTACTGTCTCAGCCTCCCAATATTAGGATTACGGGCATGGTGGTGCATGGCTTTTATTCTTTATTTTGAAACAGGGCTTCACTAAGTTGTGGAGGGCCTCACAAATTGTGGAGGCTGGCTGTGAACCTAAAATCCTCCTATCTCAGCCTCCCAAGTACTGGGATTACAAGCATGTACCCACCGCACCCAACTTTGTCTTGTTTCTCAAGAGAGGGTCTCACTACATTGCCCACGCCTGCTGAGAACTCCTGGGTTCAACCTGTCCTCCTGTCTCAGCCTCCTGAGTAGCTGGGACTACAGGTGCACCACTGCTCCTGGCTATATTTTTCAACACATTATCCATAGGTCTGCTTTATTTCTTCATTTCTTCCCTTTCTTACCCCTCTCTCTCAATGTAATGGCAGCTATCAGGAAAAACAGGTGGCAAAGTCACACCTCTAATGGGTTCTTGACTTTGAATTATTTTATCTATCTAAGAAGTTTCAAGCCGGGTGTGGTAGCCCATGCTTGTAATCCCAGCATTTGGGAGGCTGAGCCTGGAGGATCCGAGTTTGCAGCCAGCCTCAGCTACCTAGTGAGGCACTCTGCAATTTAGTGAGACCCTGTTTCAAAATAAAGAATAAAAAATAGGGCTGGGGGTATCGCTCGGAGGTAGAATGCCCCTGAGTTCAATCCCCAGTACCACAAAAAAAAAAAAAAAAAAG
>PVLC010020896.1:0-28402 GCA_004027655.1 Graphiurus murinus
AGAGGCTAAAGCTATAAGCTATAGGTTTCTTTCCTCTGGCTCAGTGCTTCCCCCAACTTGTTCTGTATGTGCCGGCCAAGAAAACCTCTAGAGCAGAAAATTGAGGAGAACCACCCTCTCTCAACGCACAAGACCAAATGGCAACAGAGGTAATATTCACAGTAACCCCATCTCCAAAGCACCCTGGCAGACTCTCAGATTTCCCAGACTTGCATTGCCATTAATGGGATTCACCAGAAGCAGAGCACAATGACTATGATGGTATGTGTGGGTTGCACGTGTATCTCTGTGACAGGGGAGGGACACAGCAGAAGCGACTTGAGGGTGTGAGAAACTATCTAGGCAAAGTGGCTTGAGGAAGGCACAGGCAGTGCTTTTGGAATTCTCTGCATCCCTATGCATGTCCATGAACTTGGATATTGGCACCTATGGCTGGTTACAAGCCTACTGCTGTTTTAACAGTGGGATGTTGGTAAGTGCTTAACACCTGGTCTGGTGGGAGAAGGGGCAGTAAATAAGGCCCTGGTTTGTAGTATTTGTCAAAAATCTCTGGTATAAATGCTCTCACCATAGTTGAGTAGTATTCCTGCCATACAGATCCAATACACATAAGTAAGTATACAGAAGTATAATGCAATAATTAGGATGTGATGAGGTTTAAGTATTGATTACTTTTGTTTTAATATAATTTATTTAATTGTATGTCTATATAATTTAATATAATTATATTTGTCAATTAATTTAATATAATTTAATAATGACAGCAATTAACAACCATCTTGCAGCATTCCTGAAATTGAGATACTCAGCTCTCACGAGCCAGTACAAGCCAGCTCCAGCATACCACTGAGTCCAAAGGAAAAGACCAAACTCTGAGTATGTGGGTGGAAGATCCAACTTCCACAGAGAGTACGAGGCTCCTGCCTCTGGTGCATCCCTGCCCCGGCAAGAAGAAAGTCCAGATATGTGCCACAGAGAAACAGCGGGCTTTTTTAATGAAGGACTACAACAACAAAAAGCAAAAGTCTCCCGCCACGCTT
Source organism: Graphiurus murinus (assembly GCA_004027655.1). NCBI lineage: Eukaryota > Metazoa > Chordata > Mammalia > Rodentia > Gliridae > Graphiurus > Graphiurus murinus. Next base: position 1,041 of record PVLC010020896.1, read on the forward strand.
GCTGGAATAAACTTCCCATCTCACCTCCTGGGCTCAACCATATTCATCTAGAAGATGGCAGGCTTAGGGATCAAACATTACAAGAAGGGTGAATGTTAAGGTGTAAGGAAGATGAGAGCATGGGCTGGGGATGTAGCTCAAGGGTAGAGTGTGTGCTTTGCGTGGGCCAGTCCCCAAGGTTTGATCCCCAGAACCATGAAAAAGGAAAATAAAAGATGGAAGATAGGAACTTTAACAGGGTAAATTAGATAGCATACTTCCAGAAGGTTCTGGAAGCCAACTGTGGTATTTGGATGCTGGATGCATAGGTTGGGAAGAGGAAGCAGGGAAAATGGGGCGGGGGGACTAACTCCCTGCACCTCACAATTTACCCTGTGCTAGTCCTGACACCGATGACCGGTGTGTGTGTGTGTGTGTGTGTGTGTGTGTGTGTGTGTGTGTGTGAAGGGTGGGGGATACTAGGAATTGAACTCAGGAGCATTCTACCTCTGAACTATACCCCCAGCCAGATTTTATTTTGTTCTTTTGAGACAGGGTCTCACTAAGTTGCAGAAGGTCTCCTCAGGTTCCTGAGGCTGGCTGTGAACCGGAAATCCTCCTGTCTCAGCCTCCCAAGTACTGGGATTAAAAGCATATGCTACCATACCCAGCTCTGGCACAGTTCTTGAAGAACTATGTTTCCTCATGAGATTCTTTTGGTAAAGAAAAAAAAAATCTTCCTGTGGTCATAGAAATAAATCTTATAAAATAGGTCTCCTAGAATTCAGGGCATAGAGTTGTTCTCGGTGCCATAATGGGACACAAAATGAGAAGGACCTGAAGTCTGGGTGCTACTAAATCCTGCCCCCTTGAGTACACACAGAGAGGAAAATGGCCAAATGCCATTTCAGTGCATTACAAATCCAATCTATTTCTTCTTGAGTGGAAGCAGAGTTAGAATCTCGTTCTAAAAAAACCAAGATGTGGCCTGGAATAATCACACCTGTGTAAAGCCGGGCTAAAGTTTTCACGTGCAAGTGTGTGAAAGCCTGTGTGTGCCTGTGCAGGGTAGGAGAAGAGAATGGGCATTACCTGGCATGTATGCAACAGTAATCTTCTCTCCTATATCATGCTTTCTTTGAGGCAGCAGATGCAACTCTGGAGCAGGGAGAGGGATGGAAGGAGTCCATGCTGTTGAGGTCCTATCAGGACTCAGGTACTATGCGCAGCACCTCTCACATTATCTTATGCAATACTTACAAACCTCTGAGGCAGGTAACTTTATCACAGAGAAAAATCTGAGTAATAAGCCCAAAGTCAAACATCCAGGAGAAGATAGAACTGTGTTTTAAACTTCCTCGATACCAAAGGTAAAACTTTCTTTTCCCTTTACTATGCTGCTATTAAGCTGTCCTTCCCTGATCAGAACGGAGATAGCCTGAGGAGCTGGGTCAGCCTGGTCTCAGAAAACCCGGCACCAGAACAGTCTCTATCACAGAATAGAGTTTAGGAACATTTGTTGAATGCAGTGATTTCAAAGGAAAGCTTTAATATTTGACTGTCTGACTGGCAGCATGAAACTGGGAAGATTCTGCAGCTCTCCTGCCTGCGGTGAGATTCAGGGAGACTGCCCCAAGAGTCAAGACAGAAAACCAGATCATGGGGACATACTTTTCCTGGTACTTGTATGAACAGTTACTGGTTTACTCATAAGTGTGGGACTGTTTGTCAACATTCCTCAGCATGCTTTGAAGTCAGATGTCCTTTGATGATAAAGGTGTGTTGGGTTGGACACCAGACCATGTCTCGCTTGGGCTTTGGAGACAAGGGTGCTTGTTGACTTTGAGAAAAATCCAAAGAGGACAGCTAGATTTAAAAAGAGAGAACTTGCTGGTGATGTTTTCTCTACAAAATTGTTTGCCACAGGCTTCCTTCTGTGGGTCATACTCTAGAGTGTGTTTAAAATAGGTATCAGCACTCGTGGGCTGGTTTGGACTCCTCTGTCCAGCAGCACATTGAAGCTGGGGTGCAATAGAGATTGTCACCCATGGCTGCCCCTTCCCATGCTAGGGGACCCTCAGCTCCCTCCTTCTTTCTCCTTTCTCTCCAGGAAGAGAAATATTCCTTCATGTATTCCCAGGAAGCGTGGTGAAGGGACAAGCTGGTTCCCCCTAAGAAGGGACATTCGAGTGGAAGAACAGACTGGGGGGGAAGCTGAGAGGATGAGGAGAAGGAATTGTGACATCGGCTAGGAATGTCACCTCCAACAACCCAGGGAGTTAGGCCCACCCTCTGGGAATGGGAGAGAGGGAAAGAGGGTCTCCACCAGCAGAGCCTCCACCTGTTTACACTAACAGCTTCCACCACCCAAGGGGGTCAGTTGAGCTGAATATTTGGTGATGAGGAAGTGAAGTGGAATGTGAGAATCCTCGCTGCTGACGTAAGTTTGCCTTTCATTTTATTTATACCCATGACATTGTGACACGGGATCTAATTTTCCATTGTATTTTTTCCTCTGTTAGGAACCAAGTGATGACAAGTGAAGTTGTGCCTGAGCCTGGAAAAAATATATATTTTTAAAATTTGAAGCCAGGGACCAGATGAGATTCTGCATCTACCTCCATCTTCCCACTGCCCTCTCTTCCCTTGAGTGGCTAGACTAGCCATGCAAAGGGCCGTGGCATTGCACTCCTGCAGGGTCTGGCTGCCCCAGGACTTAGAGCTGCAAGTATCCAGTTGCCCATTCTTCACTTGTGACAGGCTGTTCCTTCCTGGCACGGGCACTGGAGGGAGGCCAGGGAGCACTGAGGCCGCGCGGCAGCCCTGGCACAGAGCCCCGCCTGCCGTCCGGGTGTGCAGCGTGGTTCCAGTTCCCTGACCCAGAACTGCCCATGCAGGGTCCACCCTGCCACCTGGACCCTCTCGGGGTCTCACTGTTTCTGCCCCCCAAGGCAGGGCAGATGCAGGAGCAGAGATGAATCTGGGAGAAATGACAAGAACAATTAGGGAATACTGGGGCAGAGCCAAGCTATGTCCCCTGTGCAGAAACAGCCATCAGGGATACCTGTGGTGGAAAGAATGGCTTGTATGTCTAGTGAGAGGACAGAGTGGACTTTCCCCAAATCCCTGCTCTGCTGTCTCATGAGGGGACTCAGCCTCACCAAGAGCCTCCCTCCATTATTGCCCCTGGCCTTGAACCTAGACACTTCATCTCTACCATAGATCTCTCTCCCACCTTAAAATGAAAGCTCCTCCCGGGTCCCCAAGGACCTGCCACCCTTTCAGTAGGACCTTCCTGGCCAGCTTTGCAACAGTGCTTTTTGGCCTCTGACCCAAGAGAAATGGCACTTCCTTGTATGCAGTTCAGAAGTTTGTTATTCAGGATTCTGATGCCGAGGGCTGATAAGGGAGGCCTTCGGGCCTTCCCAGTTAGTAAACCAGCAGGGCCTGAGAATTTAAAGAAACCAAGAAGCGCAAGGACAGACACACCCTGCCAGGTGGCACGGGGCCAGCTTCGGTCACCTGAAGTCACCGAGGATATTTAGAAATGGGTGTCAGTGAGTGTTCACTGCATCTGACTCGGTTGACCTGCTTGGTTTCCTGTTTGCTTGGCTCCATGTCGCCTTCTGCTGCTGTCCTGTCACCTTCCTCTGGCAATTGAGGTCAAGCTAGCGTGCAATAGACTTACCTAGAGACAGAGCCCGACTTGTGTCCCACCCCTCACTGACCCACAGATGCAGGAATTGTTGGGAGGGGGCTGTCTTCCTGTGAATCAGCTGAGAGCTTTTGGAATTTCACCAGCAACCACCCCTCATTAGACCCAATTCTGCAGGCCTGTGTCCATTCCAGCAGCCCCTGCCAAATGCTCCTGTCCACGGGCAGGTCTATCGTGGCTTCCTACAGATGCCAGGGCAGAGATGGGGCCAATGGGAAGGAGGTATGAATGAGATACAGGCCGCTCCCATCAGCCAAAAGTACAGGAGTAACACAGACTGTGGGAAACACCTAGTGTGGTGTCAGCATATAATAGAAAGCTCTGGGTCCAGGCAGGGATGCTGGTGTCATGTGGAACTCTCCTTCCAAAGTCTCACTGGTTGTTTGGGAAAAGTGCATGAATTATAGTCGATCGGTCCTGGGTTCAAGTACGTCCCTGCTTACTAGCTTTGTGATGTTAAGAAAGTACTTGAACTCTAAGCCTCAGTTTCCATAACTGAAAAAGGTTCTGAGCCTGTCACATAGAGTAGTCATGGGTTAAATGAGATCAGGAAGATAAGGCACATCCACAGCTTGAGTGCTTTGTTGGGGCTCCCTGCCCTTTCCCACTTGGGCTGGGAGAGTAGAGAACCCCACAGGCAGTTGGCTTTTGAGTGTCAACCTGACCTGAGTTTCCTTGGTGACAAAATACTAAGGTTGGGAACCTGAATGCTGATTGGACAGACAGGACTGAACTGAGCTAAGATGTGAGGTAGTTAGCCAGATGTGGTGGTGCACACCAGTAATCTCAGTACTTGGGAGGCTGAAACAGGAGGATTACAGATTCACGGCCAGCCTCAGCAATTTCTTGAGGCCTTCAACAACTTAGTGAGACCCTATTTCAAAATAAAAAACAAAATAGGGTTGGGGGTTAGCTCAGAGGTAGAAAGCCCTTGGGTTCAATCTCCAGTGCCACATATATACACAAAAGATGTGAGGCCGAGGGGCAGGTGAGGCTGAGACTTGGCCAGACAGTGTGGGAAGAAGGTCGTCTTCCTGGCAGGAGTTGGTAGAGAAGAGCTGAGGGACACAGGGACACACTGGGCTCCTAATCTGTGCTCTCTCTAGAGAGCCGGGGGTGGGGGCAGGGCTGCTCTGGCAGGACTACTTGTGCCCTGAGGCTGCCTCAGAGGTTTATGTGAACTTGATTTTGTCTTGGAAGAAAAACACTAAAGTATGTTGCCGGATACTTAGCACCTGAGCTAGAATCCCTGACAAGGCCCTGCCCCTAACTCCAGTCGCCAACCCCTGTCATGGTATCCAGCTGCTCTGGGTGTTGTTCTATGAGTATCTGGTGGTGTGAAAGACCTGGCTAGGATAAACATTGAGTGATACCATCATCAAGAGGGATATTACAGCCCAGTTCCATTGGCCACTAGGAAAATGTATGTATACCAAAAATTATTTTTTTGAAGAAAAGTTTTTAGTGATACTGGAGAATCTGGAGACATTCTACCGCTGAGCTATACCCCAACCCTTTTAAAATTATTATTATTATTATTTTGAGGTACCGAGGGTTGAACCCAGGGGCATTCTACCTCTGAGCTATACTCCCAGCCCTATTTTTATTCTTTATTTTGAAACAGGGTCTCACTACGTTGCGGAGGACCTCACTAAGTAGCTGAGGCTGGCCGTGAACCTGCAATCCTCCTGTCTCAGACTCCCAAGTATTGGGATTACAAGCATGTGCCACCACGCCCAGCTAAAATTTTTTTATTTTCAAACAGAGTCTAAGTTACTGTGCACTGACCTTGAACCTGAGATCCTCCTGTCTCAGCTTCCCAAGCACTGGGATTCTAGGTGTGCACTACCACACCCAGCTTCTGAGGAAGCTGAAGTCCAAACATCTTACCTGTGCAACGAGCCAAGGTGGAAAGTGAGTCTTGATTCCATTCTATGACATTATGCCTGGAAGTGAAGAAGAAGTCATCAGATTAACAGAGACAGTGACAGTGCAACCTGGCTTCAGACTGGTTCCAAGTGCAAGCTCTAGGTCATAAAAGCCAGATAGGTCAACATCCACTGAGAAGCTGAGAAAGCTCAGAGAGCCAAGAGTGTTGCTCTCCTGTTTGATGAAATGATTTCCCCGAGCTATTGCTAAACCACAAATTGCCAAAATCCTCCGGTTTCCCCACTCTTCACTTCTCTGTGTGGTTTCTCAGCAATGGAAAGAAAAAGGAGGCTGAGACACGGGGCCCTGGGTGGTGACCCATGACCTCCCCTAAGTGGCTTTCACGCTCTGTATTTCCTGGCTGAAGGCAAATGGCCACACGGTGGGCTCAAGAAGTCCTCCAGGGTCTCATAACCAGGTTGGTCCATGAGCAGGATGTGGTTAGGAGAAATTGACCTACTAATACATGTTTATTGAGTCCCTCCTAAGGGCCAGGCACAGTGGAAAACCCCAGGTACATGCGGTTCCTGCCTTCATTTCATAAGAACAAAATAAGCAAATATACGAATGGTCATGTTATTTACAGATTGTGACAAATGAATACTATTGAGAGAGAGAGAGTAATAGCAGGGAGGTGTGGTCAAGGAAGGCCTCTCTAGAGTGGCTCTGCTAAGATAAATCCTAGAACAGTGCTTTTCAAGTTTTAGTGTGCACCGGGATTACCTGGAAAGTTCATGTAAACATAGGTTTTGGGGGCCCACACAGAGGTTCTGTCTCATGGTTCTCAGTGGGCCTGAGAATTTGCACTCCCAGCAAGCTCCTGGGTAACACGGAAACCTCCCTTTCCAGAGCACAGAGCAAGCCTGGATGGTTTGGAGACCATACTTGGAGAGCCCCTGGCCTAGAGGTTCAGTAGGAGTAGCCAGGCGGAGAGAGAGGAAGAGAAGATCGGAGCGGGCAGAGGGAGTGGCATGTGCAGACACTCCAAGAGCTAATTTGGAGACTTTGGGGAATGAAAAGAGAAGTGTGTCTGGAAGACAACAGCAGATAAGTGGCATGTGGCTTCACGATGATGGGTGATGCCAGAGATATACCAGTCCCTTGTCCCCACCCTGATATTCATTGCAACAGAGCTACTTCCAGTTATAGTGTGTCTAAGAAGAATGTCCCCTTTACTCCCTGGAGATTTCCTACTGCAACACAGAATGATAAAACAGCACGGACCCTGCAGATATTGTGAGGGTTTAAAGTGGTGTTGTGTGAAAAGAGCTGAGCACTGAAGGAATGCTCCATCCACTCTCCTCTCCTCTCCTCCCTCCATTCCATGACTTCAAAGGTGGCCCTATCTCACATTCACTACTTTAACTCTAAGAGGACATGTTGTGCACCTGCGAGCAGAAAGAGCTAATGTGGAGGTGACACATGATACCTAAACTGGGATACAGTCAAGTAGATATATATTGAGATAACAAATTTGGATCCCACTTCCTAGGAGCAGGTGTGTGTGTGTGTGTGTGTGTGTGTGTGTGTGTGTGTGTGTGTGTGTTTCCATTACACCCAATTAGTGAATGCCACAGGATTTTAAACCAAAGCAAGCATGGGTTAGCACACATGGGTTTAGGCCAGTCAATTGAGACCACTTTAGTAAGAGCTCACTCTGGGCCAGCTGCTGTGCTGGGTGTCAGGGAGACTGAGGTGAAGGAGCCTGGCTCCTCACCCTTGAGGAGTGCACAGTCTCACTGGGAGGTGGACATATAAACCGCCACAGAGCAGTAGGATAAAAGCCACAACCAAGGCCTGTACAAAGGGCGCTGAAACTCAGGAGAGAGAACAATTCCACCTGGGGAAGCTAGAGAAGGTCACAGATAGCCAGTGATGTCGGAGCCAAACCTAGGAAGGAGACTTCTAGAGCATGAACAGAACAGGAGGATAGATGAACAAATCTGCTTTAAAAACTCTCTTGTTATTGTTTTAAGCTGTGACCTAAATCATCGTTATGAGCTTCTGGAAGATACATAGACACGTGGTGTTGAATTTGATTTAAAATATTACATAAACCATTATATATAGAAACACATATGGAAACAGTCTGAAAATATTTCTCCTCAAATATAGCACCATTTGCTTTTGTGAATTTTCTATTTCTAGATGAATATGTGAAGTGTGGTTTTGGTCTTCTGAGACTCAGAAGAAATCACATCACCATCCCCAGCAAAAATGATCTCAGCTGTTAATTCTTCCATTCATTTATTTCATCAGTCAACAAACATTTAGTAAGAATGTTCAACTTTTAAAGTACTCAGTAGGTCAGTCAAGGGACACAAAAACATATAAGACGTTGTCCTGCCTTCAGGACCCTTCAAAACCTAGGAGTGAGAAAAATATCTGAACATAAATAATTTTGACACAAGTGGGTGGTAAGTAATATGAATAAGTACAAAAGAAAATGCTCCAAGGATTTGGGGGAAAACAAACTATTTTCTGATTGGTATAACCACAGACAGCTAGGCTTTTGTGGAGAAGAAGCCATTTCCATTGGCCATGCGGGGCGGGAAGGGATAAAAGGGCGGTTTAGGGGTATGATTTGGGGGAAAGAGCTGGCATAGGTAGAGGCCAGCCTCCCAGTAAAGTCTGAACATGATCCCCCTGCTGTGACTTCTTGGAATCTGAAACGCCAAGCCTTTGTCCCTTGGTTCCTTGCACACTCCTTTCAGTTGGGATCTCAGGCTTGACCTTAGTCTTGGCATACTTTTGTCCAACCTATACGTTTTTTTTTTAATCATGGTATATATGCCAGTGGTAGTAAAATTGTCTTCACATAGTCCTGAAGACCACAGATAGAAAGTAATCTTTTTTTCGGGAATTTATCATTCCACATCTGGAAGTTGAAAGGCATTAGTTTTGAATCAGGGTCCATTGAAGGAATGGATGTTTATTTACACAGGTGTGGACAGGGTTAAGGGATGGTGTGGTACCTGTGGGCTTGTGAGAGCTGGAAAGCTATTCCTACCCCTGGACAGGTGTAACCAGGCAGGAAAGAAGCAGGCATTAGAATTGGGAAAGAGCTCTCAGCTGCCCCAGAGGGATGCAGCTGCTCCCCCTGCTCCCAATCCTGTGCTGGTGCTCCCCTTTGATATTCTCTCTAAGTCAGCCTCCTAGGGCCAGGGCAGGAGAAGAAGGTGGAGAAATAATATGGAAGGGTATTCAGATGTGAAATCAAAAATCCCAGCACAACCCTTTCTAGCTGGGTGTGGTGGCGCACGCCTGTAATCCCAGTAGTTGGGAGGCTGAGAGAGGAAGTAAATGGCCTACAAGGCAAATTCCTGGCTGAGGTAGGACTTTGATTTAGATGCATTTACCCTGAAGTGACATAAGTCAATCAATGAATACATGTAGAGGTTCTGTTTCCTCTGCCAACCAGTGAACACAGGCAGAGGATACACTTCTTCCTGCCTACTTGTATTATTCCATTTTCTGTTGCTATAATGAAATGCCTGAGGCTGGGTTTATGTATCTCACAGTTTCTGAGGTTAAAAGTTTAAGCAGTGTGGTGTTGGTGCTGGCTCTGGCAAGAGCCTCATGACAGTGGAAGCATGTATACCAGGGAGAGATCACATGGGAGACAGGAAGCCAAACAGGTTAGGGGACAAGCTAGTTGTTTTATAACAACCCTCTCTCAAGAACGAATCAGGGTCCCATGAGAACCATTTCAGTTCCTTCTAAGATCATTGCCCTTAAAGACCTAAGTGATGCCCACTATGCTTCACCTCTTAAAGGTCCTACCACTTCTCAACACATGAACCCTTGGGAGACACCTTATCCACAGATGGCACCAGTTCTCAGTGGAGGAGAGGAGCAAGAGGTCAAGAGGTTACAAAGTGGATGTATGGACTGGAAAGGGCAGAAAAGTCCAGGAAGGGAGGTGGGGGACCTATAGACAAACCCCACTAATTACAGGAGTTTTGAAGGATCAGTACTATTTACCTCCAACTCTTTACAAACAAATCGAAAGTACACAAGGGGTGTTATTTGTGTTCATTGGTTTGGCTTTTAACTTCTAGCAACTGAAGGTAGGATACAAGTTCTCAGAGCTGTTGCTAATGACATGCCATATCTGTATTAATGCTGATCCACCTGATTTATAACGGTGGTTGGTTGGTTTTAAAACATTGACAATTGTGTTATAAAATTTCTTCATAGCCAAGTATGATGGAGCACACCTGTAATCCCAAAACTTGGGAGGCTAAGATAGGAGGATTGCTGTCCTCAGACAGATAGGACAGCCTTCAGCAATTTAGTGAGATTCTCAGTAACCTAGCCAGTCCCTATTTCAAAACAAAAAATTAAGTAGGGCTGGGGTGTAGCTCAGAGGTAGATTGCCCCTGGGTTCAATCTCCAGTACCTCCCTCCCCAGTACTGCTTCATTCTCAGAGGATTTTTGTTAATTCCGATATTTGTGTACTTGAGGATTATAGTAATAATGGGAGAAAAAAAAATGGAAGAAGAGGAGCAGGATGAAAAATAAAGGAAATAGTGTGTAGGCCGAAATCCAAGGGGCAAAAATTTCCTAATTTGTCTATATTATAAATTTGTCTCTTTTATAAAAAGCCTACTAGGAGTTGTGACAATTTGGTGAGCATGTATTTGAATTCTCAGGTAAATTTGGGAAATGTGAGTGTTTTTCACCCCAACCCACATCTCAATTTTTAAAGCTTTCTACATTGCAGCTCTAGAATATGTTGCTTAATTAAGTGTACATTCGTGTGTGGAGGGAGAGGGAGGATGCCTTTCATTTTCTATAGGAATGCTACTTTTGTTAGGATGTAACTCTACCAACTTGTCATCTTCAGGCATGTAGAGTTTTGGTGAAATTTCTTGACTATCAGCACACTCAGTCCTTGTCCTGGAAGAAGTCATGCTGGGACCAACCACTGGCCTGAGAACTGATTCTCTTACTGTCTGGCCATCTGCTCAAGTCCCCCCTTGTCCCACCCTTTCCCTCTGTTTGCCCTGGAAAGGTGAAAGTCATTTTTAAGACTTACTTAGGTCTCCTGCTCAGAACCTCCCCGCTGACCTGTTTCTTGATGCTCTAACCCAAGTGTTCCCCTTCACCTGCAGGCCTGTTTCCTCTTACTTACTAGACACCTTTCCTGGGTGAGATGTGGCACCTGGAACCCAGCATGCTCAGCTCTTCTCACCAGTGCTCGCTCTTGCCCAACCTGTCCCTGCCTTTGTGGGAGGCACCCGCATCCCAGAGTCGCCCATGGATTCCCAGGTCCTATTCCCCACTGGTTTCTTCCCTCTCTTCCCCTGCCTCTCCATCCTAAAGCCAGTGCCCTCACCAGCTCTTTCTGGATTATTAATGAGCCCTTTGCCTGCATTGGTCTTCTCCACTCCATGCTTCCCCATCCACCAGATTTATTTATAGTTAGAATGCACAAATCCCCCTGTGTTTCTTGTGTAAAATCTTTGAAGAACTCCCCATGTTTTGGTTCTTCCCATCAGTGGACAAGCCATTCACACCATTCTACTCTGTCTGTGCAAGCTTTCTGTCTTTCACCTGGTCCCTGGCTCCTTAGCATCTGCTGGCATCTCCTTTGCTTGCCCTAAAAAACTTGGCAGGCCCAGAGGGTGATATTCCACCCCTTTCTGCTTTCTGGTGATACGTCTCCCATAGGTGACCTTACCTGGTCCCACAGCTCCCAGTAGCATCTATACACTGATGATTCCCAATTCATGGCTCCAGTCTAGACCTTTGCACTGACCCCAGGTAGTAGATTCAGCTGCCTCCCTGATATCTTCCCTTGGATGTCTATTAGGGACTCACACCTAACAAGGCCAAAGCAGAGCTCCTGGTTTCCCAACCATTCTCTTCCTGCTCCTCTCCACCCGTCCTGCTCAGTGAGTGGTACCTCTGCCTACCCAGCTGCTCTGGTCCAAACTCCTCAGGTTCTTTTGTTTCTTCCTTTTCTGTGTATTCCCCACATCCAACGCATCACAAGTCCTGCCGACTTGCCTACATTTGAAATGCAGGCATCCTGACCCTGACTGTTCCTCAGCCTCCCTTGCTTTTTCCCTAGTCACTACCACCTCTCACTTGGATTCCAGCAGCAGCCTCCCACTGCCCGACCCCCTTCCACTCTTGATCCCCTAGATGGAGTCTCCACATAGTGGACAAAGTGATCTTTTCAAAAGGCAAATAAAATCATATCATGTTTCTTTTCTTCTTAAAACCCTCCCAAAGCCACCTGTTGCTCTACAGCCATGCTGGCCTCCTGTCATTTCCTTGAGCTAATAGAGCTGGTTCCTGTCTTAAGGATCTTGCACTTGTTCTTCCCTTCCCTGGGACCCTCTTCCCCCAGATCTCTGCATTCCTGGCTACTTCGGATAAGTCATGTGTTAATTCAAAAGTCCCATCCAAGAGAAGCCTTCTGACCTCCCAAACTACAGTGGTCTTCCCCTCTATTTCTTTCTATTGCAGTGATGTACTTTATTATCTTCAAATCAGAGCACAAATTATCTTTTTCTTAGTTTTTCTTATAAGAAATCTCTTCCCTTTACTAGAATGTAAGCAATGTCCAAAAGTATGGATTCTTCTTATTTATAATCTGTCCTCAGCACTTAAAATAATTCTTGGCATATAATAGTTGCTCAAAAATGTTTGCTTACAACTGAGGATGTAGCTGAGCACTTGCCTGGAATGTATGAGGCCCTGGGTTCAATCCCTAGCACCAAAACAAAAACAAAAACAAAAACAAAAAAAAGAAAAGAAAAGAAAAGAAAATTCATTGAGTGAATGAACTAATATATAATCAAGCAAATTTGCATACAAATAAACATATTCTACCAAATATATGTGTATATATGTATATTATATATAATAATTTTGGGGAGAAAACTATATATGTATATATGTTAGCTTTCATCACTATGAGACAGTACTTCAGATAATTGACTTATAAAGAGAAAAGAGATCCCAGCCCACGATCAGTTGGAGGGTTTCTTTGGGCTGTGGAGAGACAGTGCATCAGGAGTGCCTGACAGAGAGCACAGCCACTCTCTTCATCGCCAAGAGGCAAAGGAGAGAAAGAGGAAGAGGCCAGGGATTCATTATCCCCTCCCAGGGCATGCCCCCAATGACCTAAGGGCCTCCCACTCAACATCCAGAGGTTTCCACCACCTCCCAAAAGCACTACTCCAAGGATCAAGCCTTTAACACCTGGACCTCCGGGGGACATTCAACATCCTAGCTACAGTAATTGTGTAAGTATCAATAAAGAGTAGCAGGGACAGGGGTGTATGGCCGCTCCTCAGACACAAGTGCAAGCCCTCACCATTAATGCTCCTGCCAATAAATAATGAGAGGTACTTTATGGATAATGCTGACTGTCTAGAACACATTTCATCTTTGCAAATTTATAACCCCAAGTCACAGGGGTAGCGTTCATCTTCGTGACAACTGCAGGTTTACTCTGAATTCTCTGCTTCTGTCTTTGACTGGAGCCACACTGAGGGCAGGGATCCAGGCTAGGGAATGTCTGGTCTAGAATTCTGTTGCAGGTGCATTTGGTTTCCTCAGGGCATCTCTGGTTGATTTCGTCTGAGATTTCAATATGATGAGGGAACACTGGGGCCAGAATCCTGCATCTACTCATAGATTTAGAATGAGGGAGGCCATAGGTGACCCCAAGTGGTCTCTTGAAGTCTGTTCCTGTACTGTCAGAGGATAGTTATGTATGTATCCATCAGCATTTTTGCAGCTATAATCTAAAGATTGACTATGTAATTGAGAGGAAAGATTTATTTTCTTATGGTTTGGGGCTCAATTCATATGAGGCTGGGGGCTGCGGATCTCAGGGCAGAGTGGTGGGAGGCAGAGGGAGAGCACATGAACTGTGCTCTTTACATCACGGAGGCAAGAGTGAGCTAGCAGAGGGAGCAAGGACCATTAATAATCTCCAAGGCCACACCCTAGCAGCCTGTGGGGTACCACTCAGGTAAATCCATTACAGTGGCTTTATCCACTTCTGGGATTATAACCTGCATGATTCGATTACATCAGTTCCAAACATTAATAAGTGAGCTCTTTAGGGGATATTTTATATCTAACTCTAGCACTGTGTGTGTTCCTTTGGCTTGGTATAGGGATGGTGTTTATGGGATACTGCTGCTAACTGGAGGGATGAATGACAAGGGAAGATTTCATACATGATGATCATGGAAGGTAAACCATGGACTTGATTTCCCCAGTAACCGTCAAAGACCAGTAGTGAACAACACTTGTCTTTCATACTGTGGCAAGCACCAGCTTGCAGCACCATCAACATCTTCAGTCTATGAGGAAGGATGACCAACGGCATGTTCAAAGGAACCTAAATGGCACATGCCCATTGTTTTAACCTTAATGGAGCAAGAATTGTGTTATTGATGGATACTTGCTGTTCTTGCAACCCCAAGTGGCTGGGCTTCAATTTGTTTCCTGTAAGAAAGCCACTTTCTTCTTCCTTCACATCTCTGCTGGTTGAATTGCAGATCTGAAACAGGTAGTGCCACTGCACATCTGGAGTCAACAGAAAGCCAACTAGCCAACAGCCAGTCAGAAGCCACCTTACTCCTGCTCAGCTTCCAATCAGCTAGATACACAGAGCCATTGGAAAAGCTATGGGATGGTAAAGCTGGTTTCCTTTCATCCTGGCAATGTCTACTCTCCATAGATAACCAGCATGGGAGAAGAGACTATCTGATAAATGCTTTTATGAAGATTTTTATAGGCACAAAAAGTTACCACCATTAGAAATATTTGCAGTATTCAAGATAAAGCAATGCTGAACAAATTAGAAAAACACATGAAGAAAATTTCAAATGCTAAACCAGGCATGGTGACGCACACTTGTAATCCCAGTACTTGGGAGGCTGAGACAGGAGGATCCCTGTTCACGGCCAGCCTCAGCTACTTAGTGAGGCCCTCTGCAATTTAGTGAGACCCTGTTTCAAAATAAAGAATAAAAAATAGGACTGCGGGTGTAGCTCAGAGGTAGAATGCCCCCTGGGTTCCCAGTACTGCAAAAAAAAAAAAAAGAAAAGAAAAAAGAAAATTTTAAATCCTGTCAAACCTGAGAGGGGAAGATATCTATGGGTACAAGCAGGGGAGGAGTAGATTCATTGCTGCATCTGAGTTGAATCATGCCATCTTTGTTAATGTCTGGATACCTAGCTTGGTCCAGAGAGAGATGACAGGGGCCCAGGCAGGCTGTTTCACTCCTTATGGTATGTGTACAAAAGGAGCATAGTAGGCTGGTGACACTGTAGTGAATGTAGTGGCTGGCTGGTACAGAACAAAGGAGAGAAGAGGAAAGCCAGATGGTTGTGGTTTGCATTTGGAGTGGTTAGTAGCTGTAAGCACTGGAAATCAGGTTTGGTGGTTGTGTTATTCAGCTTTGTGCTGCTGTGACCAAAATGCCTGACAAGCACAGCTTAAAGGAGGAAAGTTTACTTTGGCTCAGGGTTTCAGAGGTCTCAGTCCATGGTGGGACCGCTCCATTTCTTTGGGCTGGAGATGAGCAGAACATCATGGCAGAAGGGCATGGTGGAGAAAATCTGCTCAGCTCCAGGTGGCTGTGAAGCAGAGAGGGGGAAGGGCAGGATCCAGGGACAAGATAAATCCTCCCAGAGCACACCCCCAGTGACCTACTTCCATTAGCCAGGTCCCACCTCCAGTGGTCCACTCAGCTACCAATGGACTAATCTACTGATGAGGTCAGAGTCGTCATGATCCAATCATTGCCTAAAAGCCCCACCTCTGGGCATTGCTGCACTGGGGACTGCGCTTTCAACACACGAGCTTTGGGAAACATTCCAGATCCGAAGTATAACAGTAGGAAAGCTTTTACTCACTCAGACACATCCAGTCAGCAATGGGAGGTGTGAGAGCAGAGCTTCATTATGCAATTTAGACACCCATCCTGCTCCCAGCTAGACTGGGAACACTGTGCCATTCGTTTCTATTCCTTCTTTGCTTCAGTTCCCTTCCCTTCTTCTTTTTTTTTTTTTTAATTCCTTCTCTTCTCTTTTCCTTTTTCTTTTTTAAAATCATACACCACTCCATAGTCTCCTTCAAGGTGTATGGTAGATAATAAATATCCAGTGGATTTAGTGTTGGACTCTGTTTTACTGTACTATAGCATAGATGGAATACAGAACTTTTAAATATTAGGCATCAAAAACTACAACAGATGCACACCTTCAGAACTCTGGTGAAGAGTATTGAGACACTTTCTGTTTTTATGCAATATCTCAGGAACAATAGACTATTTGCCAGTTGCCACAGGCGCATACTGTGCACAGACATTCTCCTAGCACTTCTTGAGAGCTCTTCTGGAAAATCCCCACACTCAGGGGAGTGAAGAATATGGCTTTTGTTTTTATTTTAGAGATCATTAGAAAAGGGATTCAGAGCATTTGGTGCTTTCTCTTCATTCTTATTGTTATTTTCCTCTTTCTTGTTTTCCTTTTACTTTATTTACTCTCTTTTCTGAAAATATTTGTATTTTTTTGCTTGGGTCAATATACATGGAGACTTTCAAACTGTCCTTTCATCTACCCGGTTACTTTTTTTTTTGCCTCGGACTTTCTTAAATTTTTTTCATTTGCTTTATCTTCTATCAACTCTCAACCTGAACTTGATAATTTACCTTCTGGTGTCTTTGCCATTCTGCTTTCCCCTGTCTGTACAGGCCTGGAAAGTCTACGATTATGAAATAATAATGATAAATGCTTCTGCTAATTTAAATGACTTTGGCCCTTCTACCTAACCCCCTTCTGCCACTTGCAGAAGGAAAAGTGTATTGGTTTTCCACTGCTACATAATAAATCACCATACATTTGTGGTTTAAGACAATTCACATTTATTATCATAGTTTCTTTGGGTCAGAAGTCTGGGTGAGGCTTTTTGAGTCCTCTGTTTTAGGATCTCATTATGTGTCTGGTGGGGTAGCAGCCTCACTTCAAGGCTTGGCTCAGGAATGTTTTTTTCAGATTCTGCTGCTTACTGGCAGATTTAGCTTCCTTCAATTTGTTGGACTGAGGGCTCAGTTTCTTGCAGGCTCTTGACCAGGGGCATCCTAATTTCCTTACCACATGGACCTCCCCACAATGACTGCTTGCTTCATCGAGGCCAGCAAAAGAGTCTCCTAGCAAGACTATATAACCCATTCTATGAAGTGACATCCCTGCCACCTTTGCCATATTCCATTGGTGAGCAGCACGTTACAATTTCTTTTTTTCTTTTTTTTTTTGCAGTACTGGGGATTGAACTCAGGGGCGTTCTACCTCCAAGCTATACCCCCAGCCCTATTTTTTATTCTTTTATTTTGAAACTGAGTCTCACTAAGTTGCAGAGTGCCTCACTAGGTAGCTGAGGCTGGCCTTGAACCCGGATCCTCCGGTATCAGCCTCCCAAATGCTGGGATTACAAGCGTGCGCCACCACGCCTGGCTTAGCACGTTACAATTTCTATCCCCACCCAAGGGAAGGGATAACACAGGGCATGAACACTGGAGGTGGGGCAGTTGGGGGCCACCTTAGAATCTGTTCAGACAAGAAGGGATGCTTTTGTAGAAAAATACTTTGAGCTCCTAGAAAAAAAAAAAACCATAAAGACTCTATTAATACAGCTCTTGAATAACTGGGTGTGGTGGTGCATACCTGTAATCCCAGTACATGAGAAGCTGAGACAGGAGTATCTCAGGTTTGGGTTCAGCCTCAGCAGTTAGTGAGACTCTCAGCAACCTAATGAGGTCCTGCTTTAAAATAAATAAATAAGTAAGTAAATAAAGCTGAGGGTGTAGCTCAGGGATAGAATGTCCCTGGGTTAAATCTCCAGTACCAAAAAGCAAAACAAAAACTGCCCTCATGCATTATGGTAGAACTTTATAGATTATGACTACCACCAAAATAATGATTTCTCTTTGTCTCTCTCCATGTCCTACAAACTAGGTTTTACTTCTAAAAATGACTTTGTTTTCCTTTTCTGCCATTAGAAATCCATCAGCCTCTCAGGATGAGAAAGTCAGCAGGAACAGATTGCTTGGTCTTGGTTTTGCCTGAACTGACTCAGCTCTGTGGGTAGTTGAGAAAGTAAAGGCCCTTTTCAATTCTCCCTCAGTCTTTGTTAGAAATCCCTCCACCCTCCGGGAGCCAGGTATGGGCACTGGTGGGGCTTACCGCAAGCAAGATGCCAGGCCCATTTACAGCTGAGGCATTTAATTAAGTACAATTTGTTACTTTTTGAAACTGTCTGAAAGCTTTATGGTATCTTCTTTAATAATTCCAGCTTCTTAAACAGATTGGTTGCGGAGGGAGAGTAGAGAGAGGGCGAACTCAAGAAGGGTAGCTGCACCTTCAGCTTGATCTATGCCTGACTCATGTTTGCAAATTGTCTGCACAATTAAGACTAGGGAAAACAGCCAACCCCCAACACATACAATAGTGTGCTCTACCATATTCATTTACACTCTCTCTCTCTCTCTCTCTCTCTCTCACACACACACACACACACACACACACACACACATACACACACACACACTAGCCAATATTGCTCACTTTAAAAATCTCTTTAAAATCGTGCCTACGAATTTGAAGAGATACAGGAGGCAAACCGGATTCTTCAGTGTTTTCTTGGGGGTAGAGGACCAATGAGCGAAGGGTGGAGAACTCTGGGCATGGTTAAAGAGATGCTTGAAACCGAATCCCGAATCCCAAGAGAGGCGCCAGGTTCATCAGTTCCATCGAGACGTCCCTCGAGGGGTTGAGGGGTCGGGAAGCTTTACCCAGAGCCCGCAGCTGTGTAGGTAGAGGGGCTGTTAGCGGGCTCAGAGTTGGGCTGCACACCCTGGGAGGGGCGCTAGGACCCAGGCACCCGCGGGCCTACAGACGTGTCTAGGGAGTAAAGGCGCGTAGAAGCTTCGGCTCTCAGCCGTAGTCCCTTGGAGCTACCGGACCCTTCACGTGGGCGCGAGGCCGGGGCCGTGGGGTGCCGGGCGCGCCAGCCCTGAGCCCTGGGTGCGCTGCAGCGGTGCGGGGCACAGGGACCTGCACCTGCCGGACTCCAGCAGCCGCCGGCTGGTCGCCGGCATGGACCAGCCGCGCCGCCCGCCGAGTGCGCGCCAGGTGAGTCCCGCGTGGGGCGAGGGCCGCCCCCTGGCACCTGGGCACCCGGACGCGGGGTGAGCCCGGCTGGGGGCGCGCAGGAGGCGCCGGCACAAACCCGGGACCATCCCCCCACCCCGCCCGCTTTCAAACACCTGGCTGCGGGGTGCCCTCCGCCCCCACCTCCACCCGAGCCCCCAGTCTCTGGGTGTCCTGGCACCTGCTCCTGTCTTCCTTCTCCAGTCGAAAGCACCTGTAGCGTCTGCTGTAACAGTCAGCTTTATAAATCCCAGTAATAATAATCTCCCTCACACAGCCGCGGGTTGGGTCTACACCGCGCCGCGCAGGTTCTCCAGTGCGTCTCTGCGTTTGCCCAGCTGTGTGCTCGCTGGGCGGGCTCGGTTGCCTCCTGTTGCGCCCTGCACTTCCCACGCTCGGTCCCTGCGGGGCCCGGTCCGGTGATTCTGGGCGGGTGTTTTCAGTGACTGCTTAGCTGCCTCCCTTCCCGGGAAGCAAATCGCCCCAGCGCCAGCCCAGGGCGTGTGCGCGTGTGTAGGTGAGGGTGCTGGTGTGTGCACGCGCCCCAGCCCTTCGCCGAGTTCCGAACTCACTCCTCCATCCCCGGGACCCAACCCCGGTCTTGGCCCTGCGTTCCGGAGACGGCGCTCCCTGGACAGATGGACGGAGCGTCACAGCTGCCTCAATCCCTACGGGAAGGGATGTAGGGGGACTTGGGAGAGAGGAAAGGTTTGTGCAACAAACGTTTCAACGCCGTGGGGTCGCAATAAAGTGTCTGGGGCTTGGTCTGCACGGTGCTCTGAACTTGAGGGCCTTCTGCTAGGGGCATCACCTAAAGTGCACTTAGTTACCAGGATAATGCGAATACGGTCCCCTCCGAGTTTGCAAAGTCTTGGCAAACCTTCAACAGGCTCCTTGTAGCCTTAGGACGACCCATGACCATTCTGCTTCAGTCACAATCTTGACACTAGTTTACTGTCAAGATTGCTGGTCCAGGTTGCTGGTCCCAGAAAAACACCACCGAAGGGTGAGCTGCGAGTTGGTAGGACTCTAAGACCACCGCAGTTGAGACCACCTACCCCAGCAATCTTTCCTCTGGGCGGGGATCAGGGTGCTGGGGGCGCTGCCTACTCTGACATTTAGAGACACGTCTGTCTGAACCTGAAGTTTAAACGTGCAGTGCTAACCTAAACTGTGTGTTGGGAGACAATCAACAAAAACATTTACACAGGGCTCCTGGGGGAGGTGAGGGCCAGAGGACCCGCCCTCCAAGATTTTATAATCGCTGGTTCTCATTGCCAGTTCTTGCTTGACTGCCCTTCTAACCTTGAATGAGCTATTTTAACTTTGCAAAGGCTCGGTTTTCCAAGAAGCAAAAACAGAAGAATGATAACTCACCAGCAGTGGGAAGAGTGGGGAATGGGAAACAGGAGCTGGGATCCAGCCCTAGCTGGCTGTGAAGCAAGCAAGACACACACCCTGTTCTGGCCTCAGCCCTTGCAGGTGCTTAAAGGGAGACTTCAGTTCTGGGGTCCATTTTTGTAGGAATCTGCCAGGTTTAGATAGATGGCCTACTTGGTACCCACTAGTTCTTTGCAGTCTTGCCACAGCTTGTGCTGGCTTCCAAAGAGTTCATGGGTTGAAGAGATACTGGATCAGAACTGTGGGTGAATTGAATTTTAATTCCAATCTGTTTATAGAGTCACAGATCTTTCAGGCTTAAGGTCTGTGGAAATAAGCCTTGACTGGTTTAGTTAATACTTAGAATGCACTGGGAAGGGCCTTACTTAGAAAGTCCTGGTTGAGCTGGAGATTGGTTACATAACCCTGGAAGGATTAACTCTGTTCTGTGGGTTTGTAAGACCCTAACCCTAACCACCATTCTGCAGGCAGAAGTAGAGAAGCCCTTAATCGACCCCTCAGTTGGGGTGGACCCAGAATGCTGTAAATATCATGGGAGACCCTTTGAGTTATACCTAATAAACAACTTATTTGCTAAAGAATGGCTCAGTTAATATTAACTTTTCAGAAAAACAGTTTATTAGTTTGGTAATGAAGTGATTTGTCTTCAGAAGTTACATTAAATATTGGATTGCTTTATATTTGCCAGAGTTTATTGGGGTAAGCACTACTTAAAAACTACTTTTTAATTTAGTTTCAGGAAAGATGATACCAGATGATTTATAATTTTTTTGGTAATTTTTAAAAAAGAGATAAAAGAAATAGGCATGGTGGCACATACCTGCAATCCCAGCCTTAGCAATTTAGCAAGATCCTCAGTAACTTCGACCTTATTTCAAAGTAAATTCTTTAAAGAAAGACTGGGGGTGTAGCTCAGAGTAGAATGCCCCTGGGTTTTAGTCTACAGTACCAAAAAAAAAAAAAAAAAAAAAAAAAAAAAAAAAGGAGATAAAAGAGCAGAAATAAATATAACAGGAGCCACAGGAAACCTTGTTTCTCCAGGCTTTCAGAAATGAATAGCATCATACTGGTAAATGTTCATTAAGCTTTGCTATGTGCTCTGCCTTGCACTAAGCGCTTTATGGACACCGTCTCGTGCAGTCCTAGCAGCACCTTCTGGAGGAAGTGCTGTGATTGTCCCTTTCAATTTTACAGATGAGGGAACTGATGCTTCTTGCCTGAGGTCACATAGCTTGTAGGTGGTGGAGCTGGACTAGCTAGCTGGGTTTATTTATGAAGATCTAAGCCATGTGAAAGAGGGAGTAAGAAAGAAGGCAGAAAGTACCTACTTTCAGGTACACCTCAATGCATTTAAATTAAAAAGTTGTGTGTGTGTGTGAGTGATTAGGAATGGAACCTAGGGAGCCAGGCGTGGTGGCGCACGCTTGTAATCCCAGCATTCGGGAGGCCGAGACCGGAGGATCCGGGTTCGTGGCCAGGCTCAGCTACCTAGTGAGGCCCTCTGCAACTTAGTGAGACCCGGTTTCAAAATAAAGAATAAAAAATAGGACTGGGGGTGTAGCTCGGAGGTAGAATGCCTCTGAGTTCAATCCCCAGTACCGCAAAAAAAAAAAAAAAAAAAGGAATGGAACCCAGGGATGTTCTATCACTGAGCTACACCCCAATCCTTTTTATTTTTTTATTTTGAAACAAAGTCTTCCTTGACCTTGGCCTTGAACCTGCCATTTTCCTGTCTCAGCCTCCCAAGTACTGAAAAAATCTTTTATGAGGGTAATTTCCTTTCCTTTTTCTACTAACACTTCCTTGTTTTTATCAACATGACTTGAGTGTCTTTTCATGTCAGTGAAGGGATTGACTTCTTTCTTTATAACTATGTAGATATCAGTGCAGAGGGATGAATAATTATTTATTTAACCAATTCCTTGTGAATGGGCATTTGGATGATTTCTAAAACTTTATAATCACATAGATTATTAGTACAGTGAATCTTTATATATTTATATATGTGTATAGGTCTATGTTTCTGTTCAGATATATGTGGTGGGTCATTTCCTAGGAGTGGCATTGCTATGTGAAAAAGCGTGGTTACTATTAGATATCTTCTAATCACATATTGCTAACTTGCCTCTCCAAGAAGAAAAAGTAATTTCTGATTTTTAGATCCAGTTTTCTACTGACCTGGTTTTGGACTTTTGGTTAAATCATTTAATATGAAGGGGTCTCAGGTGTATTATCTGGAAACTAGAGGTGGTAGGACTTGTTGGTTGCCAATCTTTTCCAACTGTAAGATTCTGCAAATATGTTCAATTAGAGCTTCAACAAATGAAATTATCTATATTCGACCTATTTCTTTTTTGCCTTACAAAACTACAACGTGGTTTCACCTAATATTACATGAACGTCAGGACTGTCTGTTTCTGGTGCCCTGACTTCTGTGAAGTAGGTTTTGTGTGTGAGAAATTGTTATGCTGTAGTCATAAATCAACCCAAAATGTTAGTGGCTTAAAGGCTTATTTCTTACAAAAATGTCTCACTCACATTTTATGTCCAAAGCAGTCATCAGAGTGCTTGCTTCACAGGGTCACTCGGGAAGCCAGGCTGACTGAAGGCCTACCATCTTTTTGTGTGTGTGTGTGGGGGGGGGGGACTGGAGATTAAATCCATTCTATCTCTGAGCTACAACCCCAGTCCTATTTTTTATTCTTTATTTTGAAATAGGTTCTCACTAAGTTGCAGAAGGCCTCACTAAGTAGCTGATGCTGGCAGTGAAACTGCAATCCTCCTGTCTCAAGCTCCTAAGTACCAGGATTACAAACGTATGCCACCATGCCTGGCTGAAGGCCTGCCATCTTTAACTAAAGTATTTAGAATGTATAGTCTTGGTGGTCCCAACTCTACAGTAGTGTTGGGGAGGTCCCAAGACTGGTGGCTGGGGAGGAGACAGAGACAGTGGAGAATTCGCACAGCTCTTCATGTCTCATCTCAAGAACGAAGCACTTTCTTTTATTTCCATTCCTTTGGTTAGAACTAGACACATGGACCTCTCCCCCCCCCTCCCCGATGCATGGAATACTGTTTTCCTGTGTGTCCAGGAAGAAGAAATGGTGAATGCTTAGTGTATTAGTGTGTTAGGGCTGCCATAACAAAGCACCAAAGGCTGGTGTCTTACACAATAGTAATGTACTCCCTCATGGTTCTGGAGACTAGAAGCCTAAGATCAAGCACCAGCGGGTTCGTTTCTTCTGAAGCCCTCTCTTCTAGGCCTGTACATGACCATCTTCTCCCTGTGCCTTCATGTGGTCTTCCTTCTTTGTGTGTCTGTGTCCTAATCTCTTCTTGTAAAGACAATTGGATTAGGCCCTTGCTAATGACCTCATTTAATATTAACTCTTCTTTCAGGACTCCTCCTCCGAATAGTCTCATTCTGAGGTCCTGGAGATCATGAATTTAAGGAGATGCAATTCAGTCCATACATATTGTCCCTGTCAGACAGCAAATACCGATGTACAGCCCCCTCCCACCCCCCATTCTTACTTGAGGAGGCTGGAAAGCTTATGAGGCCACATTATGGGGTCGTCTCCCTCTTCATGTCACTCTATCTCCCCTGGCTCCTGCACCCACATCTTTAAAATTTTTTGCACTAGGGATTGAACCCAGGAACATCCTATCTCCAAGTTACACTCCAGCCCTTATTTATTTATTTACTTTGTGGTACTGATGATTGAAACTAGGGGCATTCTACCTCTGAGCTATACTCCCAGCCCTATTTTATTATTTTTATTTCGAAATAGGGTCTCACTAAATTACCGAGGGCTTCACTAAATTGCTGAGGCTGTCCTCAAACCTATGATCCTCCTGTTTCAGCCTCCCAAGTACTGGGATTACAGGCATGTGCCACCATGCCCAGCTACTTTTTATTTATTATTTTGAAACAGGGTCTGGCTAAGTTGCTGAGGGTCTTGCTATATGACCCAGGCTGGCCTCAAACGTGAGATCCTCCTGTCTCACCCTTCCAAGTACTAAGATTACAAGTGAATGCCACCATGCCCAGCCTCCTCCCACATTTCTTAACAAAGGGTGTTATTTTCTGAATTCCCTGGGTATTATTTAAAGGAGCCCAATGTTACTACTACTTGCATCAAGTAACCTTCTATTAATGCCATTGACTATAATGTGAGGAGGGCAGCTGTAAGTGAAAGCCAACATGGTGGTTAAGAGCATGGATCGTATCACAAAGCAGCCTGCTGATCTGCAATGTTTCCTCATCTGTAAAATGGAGACAGTAATACTTCCCTTCCAGGGTTTTGTCCTAATTAAATGAAATAATGTATGTAAAGTGTTTGGCATATAGTAAGAGATAAAAAACAAAAACAAAAACAAAAGAACAGTGACTACTATTATTCATAAGTTCAGGAGCTCGAGCCCTTCAGGCCCAGTGTGCTATGTCCTAGCCCATGCCTTGGCCACAGTGGATGCATAGGTCCTGCTGCATGAGCCCCCCAGGGCTTCCATGGCACACCCAAGAAGTCTGTATTCTTAGAACAGCAGTAATTACATAATCATTTAAATACAAAGCTTATCACATCAAAGTCATAGTTTCCCAATTAGAATTTAGATCCAAAAAGTAATATAAGAGAAAGTCTATCCCCTTAAATAGTCCCTAATGATTATTATCTTATTATAGTTGAGGCAACTAGGGTTGGGAGCTACAGTGAATTTAATAGTAGCATTGCAGTGTTCTTTGTCTTTTCCTTTTTTTCTGCCTATCTTTCTTTCTTTCTTTTTTTTTTTTTTTTTTGGTACTGGTTGAATCCAGGATCATTCTACCTCTGAGCTTCATCCCCCTCCCCAGCCCTTTTTATTTTTTATTTTGAAGCAGGGCCTTGCTAAGTTACTGAGGCTGGTGAGCTCCTCCTGTCTCAGCCTTCCAAGTACTGGGATTACAGGCATGTGCCAGGCGCTTAGCTAGCATTGCAGTTTTGTGAGAGGTGCCCTCTCCTCTCATTTTATGTTTTGCAGTCAAAACCAGGGAAAGTTAGGCTTAGAACCTTCTCCCATTGGCCTGCCTGGGAAGACATCTACAGACTTACTGTTTTGCACCATCTTTTCCTTGGAAACATAAATAGTTGAGTGGCTATGTACCTGTGATGGATTACCTATTTTGATTATTGTGAAACTATTGATTCCTAGGGCTGCCTTGGGACTGGGAGAGCTATGGGTCGCCATGTGGCCTTGCCCCTGCCTGAATGGAGCCTTGTACAGTCCAGTAGGAAACCAAAGCAGCGGCTCTAGTCAGTGCGAGGCAACGGTGTGTACCTGCCATGTCTGGAGGCCAAGATTCTGCAGTCTTGGTGATTGGTTGCTGGGCCTCCCTGCAGGGCCGCAGACACTGTGGATACTGTATTTTCTGACCTGGTTCCTGCTGCATAGAGCCAAGTAAAAGCAGTAATAGATTAAAGCCCACTGTGTCATGTGAATTGATTATCATCCTGAATCTGTGGCCACTGTTGCCGGCCGAACAGCATCTTATAAATTGCTGTTAGCCAGGCAGTAGCTCTAATGGATTTGTCATTTTCTGTGAATGTGTGTGCCCAGTTTTAGCTTTGTGTGTTTTCAAAATTTCAATCAAGGTAGATGCATTGTTGATAATTCATGTGTCGAGTTGAATTGATGATTAAGATGATTTCAAATGGTCACACTGTAATTTGGCATTGAAACAAAAAGTTATTGTTTACATGGGGACTCAAAGAAATAGAGCATAGGGTATAAATTTGATATTAATGAAGCAAATATTTGTCATTTAAGGAATGACACAATTTCAATTTTGCTTTGTTTGTCGGTTTTGCAAAGTAGCAGCCAAATGCTTTTAAGAAAAAAAAAAATATCCCCAAGCACATAAGGCAAGATTTGTGTTTTGTTACTAAGATGTGTGCAAGAGATCATCTATAACATGTTAAGCAACCAAACCGAAGGCAGGAAAAAGTTGCCTAATCTTTTGGTATAGATGAAAAAATTCAAAGCATTGAGACTCGTGGGACCAATTTTTGTAGTTTGTAGGATTCTTATCAGGCCATTATGTCATTGTTTAATTGATTAAAAGATAGTGGTATTTATATAATCAGTGGTGTCTTAGGTGTGATAAAATCTGGCAGAGATGGCAAAGACTGGAACCTAGAGCTCCTGTCTCCTAAGCAGTTTACCTTTTCCTCTCTATACCAATTTGCACATTCCCTGACCTGGTGTCCTCTGACCCCAGCTTCCAGATTGGTAACATAGTCACTTGCCTGACCCAGAGAGTGAGGCACCTATTGTCTTAATTTATTTATGTGGTTATAACAAAATACCTGAGAGTATTGCTATAAAACAACAGAATTTATGTTCTCAGGGTTCTATTGGTTGCAAAGAGGCACCAGCAGGGTGAGGGCTGCTCTGTTTCCAGTCTGATGCCTTGTTGCCTCATCTGGAAGGGAAGAATGCTGTGTCCACACATGGTGGAAGGGACAGAAGGGGATGTCTTTTTCATAAAAGACATTCATGAGCAGTTCATGAGGGTGAAACTTTCCCAAAGGCCCTACATCCCTACAATATTGCATTGAGATTAGGTTTCCAACACATATATTTTGGGGGATACATTCAGACCGTAGCATTCTGCCCTTGGCCCCCCAAATCCATTTCCTTCTCACATGTCAAATACATTTATTCCATGCTCATAGCCTGCAAAGTCTTACCTTGTTCCAGCACCAACTCAGAAGTCTAAAGTCCAAAGTCTTATCTAAATCAGAAATGGGTGAGACTCAAAACACAATTAATCCCAAGGCAAATTACCTTCCAGCCCTGAGCTTGTGAAATCAAACAAGTTATAGGATAGACATTCCCATGATGTCATAGTCTGTTTTCTATTGATATAACTGAATACCAAAGACTGGGCACTTTTTTTTTCTTTATTTTTTATTATTTTTTTTTAGCATGGAATTTTATACATTTCTTGGGTACAACAGGGTTAATCACACATTTTTGTTGGGTACAAGCTAGTACAGGTAAAGACATCCATGCACATATTTCTCATTAACCCTTCCCCAATTCCCACCCACCCTCCCCCTATCTCCTGGTCAGTTTAGTGATTGACTTTGATGTGATCTTGTAAGTACAT
>PVLC010020897.1:0-28597 GCA_004027655.1 Graphiurus murinus
CCATACCCCCAGTCCTTTTAATTTTTTGTTTTGAAACAGGATCTCACTAGGTCGCTGAGGGCCTCGCTAAATTGCCAAGGCTGGCCTCAAAACCTGCAATCCTCCTGACTCAGCCTTCCAAGTACTGGGATTACAGGCATGTGCCACCACACCTAGCTTTCCTTTCTTAGTAGTACACAAAACAATGGTTTCCGTTACAAGCAACAGTGTTAAATTTGATGCTGTATGGCAAGTGATAGAAGAATCGGATTTATTTATTAAGTATTAATTTATGCAGTGCCTAGAAGAGAGAGCTTCTTTGTGGACTGGGCTAGTCTAGATTTAAAGAGGAGAAAGGAGAGTATTGTTGGAACTGGGGGCGGGAGCAGGGTGGGGGGTGGGAGGGATGAAAATAGGTGAAAGGGAACTTCGAATGTGAACAAAGAAAGACCCAGAACCAGGAATGATAGAAGTATGTGTCAGGGCTACTGAAGAGGTAGCTATTATTAGAATGGAGAATTCATGTCAGGAAGCAGTACAACATAACCCTGTATATAAAGGCAGCATTACCGCAGATTTCAGAAGGATTCGGGTAACAAGCGGGCAGGTTTGGATTTCATTCTGCGTATGCATTTTGAGCCAATGAATAACATACTAAAAATAGTGACCTGAGGAGAGTAATCTGTGCAGGGCGGTTGAAGTGTGTAAAATCAGGGACAGGGGAAGCAGGCAGAGAGCCAGCTTTGCAATCTAGCAGAAGCGTGCCCCGGGACTGTACCCGGGTAAGCAGACGTGGGAATGGGGAGCAAAGGTGAGATGGGAGAGAAGTTTTGAAGGCAGTGGCAAATAATGTCGCTTAAGTTTGGGTTGAATTGATCAAGAACATTAAATCCAGAAGAAAATAATCAGGCTAGTGAATTTTATTTTTTCCATTATATAGTCTTCTTTGGGGCAAGAATTATTCTTCCATTTGCATTTAGTTTCCGAATTAATTTTTAAAAATATGCAACTTCACTCAGTCTAAATATTACTGCTCTTGTTGCTCACCACCATTTATTTATGTTGGCCTTCTTCAATCTTGCTTTATCGTTTTGGATTTGCTTTACTTATTTATTTTTGTGAAAGCAATCCCTCTGGTCCATTTTGCAGGTTTACTGGAGTAGACTTAAAGTTTTTTTTTTTCCTTCATGTCTAAAACATCTCTCTTCGGTACAGTGTGTGTGTGTGTGTGTGTGTGTGTGTGGGTGGGTGTGGGTGTGTGTGGGTGTGTGTGTGTGTTTTTAAATCTAAAATTTATAGGTTTGATTTCTAGATTTTCAGTGTTGCAGAGAAGTTTAATGTAGAACTTTTTTTTTTTTTCTTTTGTGGGTAAATTCTTAAAATATCCGGATGCTTATGGGATTTTTCTCCCCTAAAACTTGATTTTTTTTTAAAAGGCAAATAAGATATGCCTTGATGTGTCTCCATTTATACATCGTGTGATGCTTGGAGAATCCTTTCAAACTGAAGACTCACTTCAGTTTTTTTGAGGGGATTAAGTTTCAGGAATGATTTTCTTTTACTTCTTTGATTATTGTTCTTTTAAATACTCTGATCTCTCAAGAATTCTTGTTATACATAACTGCTACAGCCTCTGGACCATTCTTTCTGTTTCTCATCTTTTAATACCTTATCATGCTTATCTGTTATTTTCCAAATGGTGGGGAAACTTCTTGAACTTGTAGTGTAATTAAAATCAATCCATTTTTACACAGAACCCATTTGTCTGTGCTATATTTATTTCAGTGTGTGTGTGTGTGTGTGTGTGTGTGTGTGTTGTTGAGGATTGAATCCATTTTATTTTTGAGCTACACCCCCAGCCCTATTTTATTTTTGCTTTTAAGCAGGATCTTGCTAAGTTGCTGAGGGCCTAAGTTGCTAAGGCTGGCTTTGAACCTGAAATCCTTCTGTTTCAGCCTCCCAAGAACTGGGATTACAGGCAAGCACCACCACTCTCTGCTTCATTTATTCCATTTTAAAAATTATCAATCATTCTTAAATTGCTAACAGATATTTTCTAATATCAAACAGCTTTCTTTACAGGACTAGCTTTATTTATTTATTTATTTATTTATTTATTTATTTATTTATTGGCGGTACTGGGGATTGAACTCAGGGGCATTCTACCTCCAGGCTACGTCCCCGTCCTAGTTTTTATTCTTTATTTTGAAACAGGGTCTGACTAAGTTGCCTAGGACCTCACTAAGTAGCTGAGGCTGGCCGTGAACCCAGATCCTCCTGTCTCGGCCTCCCAAGTACTGGGATTACAAGCGTGCGCCACCATGCCCGGCTTTATAAATATAAAATCTTTCTGAGTAGTCTTTTGCATGCTCGTGTGTGTGCGTGTGTGTGTGTGGGGGGGGGTGTACTAAGGATTAGACCCAGAGGCATTTTACCTCCAAGAAACACCCCCATCCCTTCTTATTTTTTGTTTGAAATATGGTCTTGCTAGGTTGCTGAGAGTCTCACTACATTGCTGAGGCTGGCCTCAAACCTGCAATCTTCCTGCCTCAGCCTCCCAAATCCAGGGATTACAGGCGTGTACCACCTGAATAATCTTGAAAATACCTTCTGAGATGAGGTTGCCATTGATTATTTCAATAGCTGTTATCCAAACAAGGGTCAGTTTCCTTGACTTATCAGATTGGTGCCATTTTTAAAGATGGACGGATATTTTCATATATTTGCTGCTTTGTCCATGATTATGATGACAGATAATTTCTTTCTTCCTCTCTCTCTTTCTTCTTCTTCTTCTTCTTCTTCTTCTTCTTCTTCTTCTTCTTCTTCCTCCTCCTCCTCCTCCTCCTCCTCCTTCTTTTTTCTATTTTGGTACTAGGGATTGAATCCAGAAGCATTCTACCTCCAAGCTACACCCCCAGCCAGCCCAATTTTATTTCTTATTTGGAAACAGAGCAATAGGGTCATAGGTTTTGAGTATCATAAGATACTAAAATCATTTGGATTCCAATAAGAGAAAGAGGGAAATATATGGATATGTAGATTTTTAGTTTGCCAGACTAGTGATGCAGTGGCTTGTAGGGAGGGATTTTGAACTAGAGGCAACTGTGGGAAGGAGGGGTCTGGCCAGGTCACTGCAGCTTTCAACCAAATGCACACGTGCTGCTGGCTCCTGACTCTCAACCCAGCTCTGTGCCAACAACTTCACACTGCTAACTTGAAATAGAGGGCATGGCATTGACTGTTGGTGAGAGTAGAAATTAGTACCACCACTACGGAGATCAGTATGGAGAGTCCTCAAAGGACTAGGAATGGAACCACCATGTGACTCAACTATACCACTCCTAGGCGTCTTCCCAAAGAAGTCAGAATACTCTAGTGATAGATGCATACCTATGTTTATAGCAGCACGATTCACAATAGCCAAACTATGGAACCAATGTATGTGTCTGTCAACAGACGAATGATGTCACCTGCAGGAAAAGAGATGGAACTAGAGAATATTATGCTAAGCCAGGCACAGAAAGTCAAGGGCCGTATGTTTCCTCTTACATGCAGAAGCCAGAGAGAAAATAGGAAAGAAAAGGGACTTCATGATAATACGGAGACCAATAAAATACTGGATGAGGATCTAGAGAAGGGGAAAAGGAGGAGGAAAAGGAGGCTTGAGAACAAAAGAAAAAAATACCAAATAGTATTATATCCATATATGAAGGTATCAGTAACAACCTTACTAGCATGCATGGAGAAGGAGGAGGAGATAGCGGGATGGAGTTGGGGGAACCACACCAGAGCTGCTGTGTGTATATATGAATGTATCACTCTGAACCTCACTATGATATATAATTGTATTGCACCGATAAAGTCCTAAAAGAAAAAAAGAAGTAGATGGTACTGGGGATATTTATACCCATTGGGATATAAACTTGCAAACACTATAATTATAGCTTCTCTCTACTGTCCCCTTAAGCAATGTGCTTGAACATTAAGCAATGTGCTAAGAACAGAGCAAGCGTTCTTAGGTCCAGAACTGTCTTGAGAAAATTTGTGATGAAGATGAAGCTTCGTTTTGGTAACTTTTTACTTGTTTGGAAAGCTTTTTACATTTTTTTCTTGTTATGGACCACGTTGTGTCCTTCTCAAATTCATGTATGGCAAATATTGTAGACTTAACCCCTAGTGCCTCAGAATGTGACTGTTTTTGGAGACAGCCTTTTTAAAGAAGTGAGGAATTTAAAATAAGGCAACTGACGTTGATTTATGAAGGCCCTAATCCAAATGTGACTGGTGTCCTTAGAAGGAGCGGGAATTTGGATGCATAGAGAGACGTAAAGGTTGCACATGCTCAGAGGAACAACCAGGTGATGACACGGTGAGTGTGCGGCCACCTGCAAGCCTGAGACAGAAGCCTCAGAAGGAACTGACTCTGCTGCCACCTTGATCTTGCACGTCCAGCCTCTAGAACTGGGAATAAACAAGTTTGTTTTTTGAGCCTCCAGTCGGTGGTGTTTTGTTATAGCAGCCCTAGAAAGCTCATACTGGCTGATGATTCTATACCCTCTTACATTCACACTTTCCCTTCTTCTCGCTGGAATGTCAACCGGGGACTTTTCTAATTCTTTATGGAACACTATAGAGTCAAGATGTGAAATGACTTACTTCTCGTCAACTTGCAGGGTTAGTTGACGGTGTTAAAGATATCATGCAAGGAAGGAGCAGGCAGGTCCTGTTGGTTCTATTTTATAGAGCAAAATGACTGACCCCTTTCTTCCCTTTCTCTTTCCACATGTGCCCCTAGAATTTTGTTCACATAGAGAGTTGGGAGAGGGAGTGAAAGTGGAGTAATGTGAAGACTCATGCATAAGTGAGAATGTGAGTCAAAGACCAAAGGGTTCAGTACTTTGGAGGCTGAGACAGGAGGATTGCAGGATTGAGGCTAGCCTCAGCAACTTAGCCAGGCCCTGTTTCAAAACCAAAAAATAAAATGGGCTGGGGTTGTAACTCAGAGGTAGAAAGCCCCTGAGTTTAATCTCCTCCATCACAAAGGAAAAAAAAAAAAATCAAGGGTTCAAAAATGATGAACAGAGTTATCTCCATATAAAGAACAAAGGAACTTCTTTTTTTATTGCAAAGAACCACCTTTGTCCAAAATTCACTATCTCAGAGGACTATGAAATCATGGACTCAGGGATGTTTACAGGTAAAATTCTGAAATTAGCATCTTTAATTCAAAGACATCCCCAGTTGATTCAACTTCTCATTCTGCCCCTAATTACATCCAATGTATCTCATTGATGAAACAAAGAAAGGAAGGAAGGAAGGGTAGAAGGGAGGCAGGCTGCTAGGTACTTGTACTTCACTTTCTCTTGAAGAATTATCATTCAGGCAGGCCTCTCGATTATGTTTAAAATTGGGCAAGAGATTGATTTTTAAATGACTGATGAATTATAGTTATGCAAGAACATTCATACTAAAACACTGCCTTGAATATGGCCAACTAAATATTTGCCTAGCTCACTTACACTTGGCTGAGTTGGCGATCACAGGGAATTTCTGAGGTCATGCTATGTGAGATAAGAAGGTGATTCAGGCATGGAATGCACAGGAAACCCGTTCCCTGGACAAGCACTCACTGAAGGCCTTGGGGACAGACCAGAGGTAAGTGAGATCTAGCCTCCGTCCTCAAGCAGTTACATGACACCAACAGCCCCTTGAAATAAAACAGGTTCCAATGGCTGCTCTTCCATGATGGGCAAGTCTGGAGGTGT
This sequence comes from Graphiurus murinus, assembly GCA_004027655.1. NCBI lineage: Eukaryota > Metazoa > Chordata > Mammalia > Rodentia > Gliridae > Graphiurus > Graphiurus murinus. The sequence continues at coordinate 5,745 of PVLC010020897.1, forward strand.
TATGTGACTTTCCTGAGCTTCACTTTCCCTAGCTATAAAATGGTAGTGCTATATCCTGTCTGACCATCTCTTAAGTCTCAGCTAAGATCAAGTGAATGAAAGTAAAAGCCAGATTGTGTTGGTGCACACCTGTAATCCCAGTACTTGGGAGGCTGAAACAGGTTCAAGGCAGGTTCAAGGCCAGCCTCAGTAACTTAGTGAGTTTCAAAATAAAAAATAAAATAGGGCTGGGGATGTGGCTCAGAGGTAGAATGCCCCTGGATTTATACCCAGTACCACAAAAGAAGAATAAGAATGAGGTGAGGGAGAAAGAGGGGTGGTGGGGGGGGAAGGGAGAGGAGGAAGAGGAAGAGGCTAGGCATGATGGTTCACGCTTGTAATCCCAGTACTTGGGAGACTGAGACAAAAGATCACAGGTTCACAGCCAGCCTCAGCTACTTAAAAAATAGGGCTGGGGGTGTAGCTCAGAGGTAGAATGCCCGAGTTCAATCCCTTGTATCACCCCACCACCACCACACACACGCACACACACACACACACACACACACACACACACACACGCGCACACACACACACACACACACACACACACACAAAAGGAAGAGTTAGAGCTGCTGTCAAACACCAGGCCTTCTCAGTTCTCATCTCCAGGACAGGGACATGGTGCCCGGGTTTGGCTCTTTCCTCCAGAATGGTTGCCTGGGGCAACTCTGGTCAACCTGGGTCTACCTGAGCCAGTGTGTTCAGAACAGGAACCCTCAGGGATGCTTCGATCATCCTGCTTCTCTCCCCCACCCCATACTCCCGCCACCCATCTCACAGCTTCCGCCTTCTGCATCTAATGAGACGGAAGAGTATGGAATTTGAGTCTTGGGGGCAGGGAGGGGATACTTTCTTTTCTTGGCATTGCTGGTTTATCAAATCAATTCCGTCTACTGCAGGTGTTTAGAAGAAAGACACTTTAGAGACTGCTCTGGTGCACATGTTGAGTGTCATTCAAAGGCCCCTGTGTTCAAGCGTGGTCCCCGGGGCTGCACTGTTGGGTGATGGTGGAACCTTTAGGAGGCGGGGCTTTGAGGGAGGACCTTAAGTCATTGGGGGCATGTCCTGGAAAGGAACCTTGGGATGCAGGTCCCTTCTTTTGCTTCCTTTTGCTTCCTGGCTCAGAGGTGAGTAGTTGCACCCCACCCTATTCTTCTGCTATGAAGTGGTATCTCACCAGAGGCCAAAGCACGGGGCTGCTCAGTCAGGGACCAGAATCTCCACTACCATGAGCCAAAATAGACCTTTCCTGAGTTTGATTATCTCAGTCATTTTATTATAGCAACATGAAGCTTACTAATACAAAGACCTACTCAGGAAGTCACCAACTACTACTATACCTCAATAGAAGGCAGATTCGCCCATGGGGGACTGGAGCAGGAGGCATCTGTTTACATTCATTGAGGCCTTTGTGTATAACTCAGTGATTGAATTCGCCTGTGAGGAGGAGCCAAGGTAGGTTAAGTCACACAGGTCCGCTCCACTCCCCAGCTCAGCCATGGTCACTTACCAGATTGCCTGACCACAGTCCCCAGGCTCTGCATGAATTTGCAGAGGAGGGGGGTTCTTGGAAGCCTAGAATAGAGTTTTGTGGGGTTTTTTCCCACCTACCATATTTCAGTTCCATCTTTGGAATGACACACCGGCATCGTTATCTCTGGAGCTGTCTGACTTGAGGGCCAGAGTGAGGGCTCATATTGAAATGAGGCAAGATAAAGGGGCCTGGATGCCTAGCCCCAGCTCCCCCATGTGAGCGTGGCCAGGAAGCCTCCCAACCCAATCTTGGTTGCTCCTCTGTGGAGTCAGGGAGTCAGACTTCACACTCAAAAGCAGTAGAGGCTCAGCAGAGCCCAGGTGTCCTATTGCACCCCAGGACCTTTGTCCCAGCAGTTCTGTAGATGGCGCACAGTCCTGTCGCAGAAGAGAAGGGGGGTCAGCCTGGCACTCTACTGAGCTCCCTTCTGCCCATTAGTTGGCAAATCCTCAGAGAATAAAAACACCCTTTTGTGTAATGCAAATCCAAACACGCTTCAAAAAGGGGGTGCCTGCTGCCAACAATTTATATTTATCCCAAGAAAAATTAGAAACTATTTTTGGATTATCTGCACATGACTCGCCTGCCTTGCTGCAGATAAACAGGAATGGCTTGTGTGTAAACCTGTGTGCGGCTCAGAAAATGTGTCGGTCTCCCCCCCTTACAATTCTGTGGGTGGAAATAGAGGTTCCGCAAGGCTGCTCTTCCCTGGCAACTCCAGGTTGTGAAAAGACAGAGTGTGGGTCGCACTCAGATCTTCTAGGCCTGAATTCTGGCTCTCATACTCCTAGCTCTGTAGCTTTGGGTAAGTTAATTAACTTATTTGAGCCTTGGTTTGCCTGTATGAAAAATGGGGCTGGGTGTGGTGGAGCGTGCCTGGAATCCCAGTACTTGGGAGGCTGAGACAGGAGGATTGCAGGTTTGAGGCCAGCCTTAGCAATTTAGTGAGATTCTCAGCAACCTAGGGAGACCCTGTTTCAAAACAAAAACTTAAAAAAAAAAAAAAAAAAAGAGCTGAGGGTGTAGCTCAGCGTAGAATGCCCCCTGAGTTCAATTCCCAGTACCTCTCTCCCAAAATGGGGATACGTAACAAGGCATTTCAAGGTGGTTGTGAGTATTAAATAGAATAGAGCCTTATTATCTGGTGGCGCTCAATCACTGCTGTGTCCTTTCTCTTGCCGGATCTGTTTTTTTGGTTCTGAAAAAAGAGGTCTTGATCTACATTTAAGACGATGGTCAGAGAAATTAGGGAAGCAGCCACAGACATTCATCTTAATCTTCAACGTGCTTTGGCCAGGGAGAACTAACTCCAGAGAGAGAATCAGCTGTGGACAGCAGGCTGCCGAGCAAGAGACACAAATCTAGCTGTGCCTGTGCACCAGGGATGCACTGAGCAGCCTGGAAGTGACGGGCTCGTGGCTCAGTGTGCCATGCAGACGGCAGTCACAGTCACAGGCGGTCTGGTTGTAGATCTCCACACTCTAGCCCTGCAAATTTGCGGATAGCCTAAAACCTACACTCAGCTTTTGGGACTCCCTATGTGTGGCTCCTGCTCCAGAGGAATCTATTGCTCCATTCCTTGAAAAGCTATTTTTGTTGTTGTTTGTTTGTCTGTCAGTTTTGGGTGCTGGGATTGAACCCAGGGGCATTCCATCTCGAGCAACACCCCTAGTCCTTTTAATTTATTTATTTTGATTTTGAAAGAAGAGTTTCGCTAAGTTGTTGAGGGTCTAGCTAGGTTGCTGAGAGTCTAAGTTGCTGAGACTGACCTTGAACCTGCGATTCACTTGTCTCAGCTTTCCAAGTACTTAAACTTGGAAAGTACTTATTCCAAGTACTTGGATTATAGGTGTGCAGCCTGTAAAACAAACAAACAAACAAAACACACACACACACACACACACACACACACACACACACACAGGAAAAAACAGAAACAGGAAGCCTGCAGTTTCTTTGCTCGTGGCTCCTGGCCTTTCCTGGCACAACCATTCATTTGCAAGCATTTGCTAAGTACCTATTTTGCACAAGATACTACAGAAGAGAGGGAAATGAAAAGTATAATAGCTTAGATGCAAGCATCCAAATTTGAAACAAAGTGTTTAGCATCTCAGGCTATGGGAATATTGAGCAAGTAGGCGGTTGTTCCTGACTGGGGTGGAGGAGGGGCCCGGGCAGCTGAGAGCAAGATAATGGTGGAGGTGTCAAATGAGCCCTAATGGGCGTGGCAGGTGGCCTGGAGGGAGACTGTAAGTGATTATTGTGGCTTTTGCATGAATAAGTCTCTTACAAGAATACTATTCTGAGTTTTTTTGTTTGTTTGTTTTGTTTTTTCCTGTTGGAATGTCGGAAGCTTTGTGAAGGAGGGGCTTTAACCTCTATTTGGGTTTCCTGATTTCCTCACATGCCATAACGCCTATCTTAGTTTCTTACTATTTAAGAATCCTTGTCTGGACATGGAGAAATGAGATGCCAGATTCCCCTATCAGTGGGACTCTAACAGTGAGGCATTTGGGAGCAGATAAGGTGAGTGAGATTGGTGCTGCGCCTGCGCCTCGGTGAACCCGTGGATTCCCATGACCGGGCTGACAGATAATGTCTCGCTCCTGATAATGGCAGCTCGGGGACTTCCTCCTGGGTTGAAAAGAGAGGAATGGCAGGCACCCCAGTCCCTAATTGTCCCTAATCACAGATGTTTAGAAACAACCAGAGTGAAGACCTCACACGTTACAGATCTTACTAGGAAGTGGTTAGTCTCCACTATCAGCAGCCAAAGGATAAAGAGTGTTGATTTAGCTGAAAGAAAGAGGAAAGGCCTGGCTGATTCCTGATTCAGCAGAAAAAAAAAAAAAAGACAAGGCAACAGGGTTGCATCCCTTTCTTAGAATCTTCCAGTCTGGTCAGGACAAGTCAGGGTACGTGTTTAAGGGCTTTAGAGACGGGGGTCTGAAACAGAGTGAAGGGTAAGAATGTTTTCTGAACACCTGCTATTTGCTGGCTACTGAGGTGTGTGTGTGTGTGTGTGTGTGTGTGTGTGTGTGTGTGTGTGTCCACACATTGTAATGATGCATCATATTGGGGTGTAGAGAGATAGCAACACACATGCACACAACTCCCGCAGCACTTCTCTGGGAGTCCAGCTCCCCTCCCTTCCCCTCTCAGAACATGTTTTTGAGATTGGGATTGGCAATTCTGTATACACAGGTAGCATTATTTCAACTGTTACACTCTCTACAAATCTGTTGCCCCTCCTCCCTTTCCCAATCTCTCTCAATCACTACATTGGAATCTCTGCTCTTCTATCTGATGTTACCCTTATTTCCAAATTTCTCTCCAGCTTCTACATATAAGAGAAAACATACTACTCACACCAATCTTGGATTCGATGAGCGATAAGCTCCATGGTCATTTTACAGTGGAGGGAAATCAAGGCAAGTCTTGCCCAAGGTCACCGTTTTAATAAGTTTCAGGGCTGAGCTTCAAATTCAGGTTTGCCTGCTATTTTTATTTCTTATTTGGAAACAAGGTCTCACTAGGTTGATGAGAGTCTCACTACTTGCTAAGGCCATCCTCAAACCTGTGATCCTCCTGTCTCAGTCTCCCAAGCACTAGGATTATAAGCGTGTGCCACCACGCCCAGCTTGCTATATAAGCTTTCTAAATCACCAAATTATCTCCTAGTTCTGGTTGGCATACCCAGGAAGTTCTATGATGTTGTTGGGTTGGGTTTAAGAGGCTTACTGTCAGAGCGGGTAAGAATTCCTGCAAAGTAGTTAGAAAAGCAGGACGGAGCCGGAAGAATTCCAACGTGATGTGACTGCAATAGAGACCGAAGCCCATCCCCAAGGGGGAGGCACCTGCTTAGGGGCAACATTTCAGGGGTGCCAGAAAACTCATCAAATGAGATACATATTTTAATGCAATACTTAAAAAATTTAAACTCATGGCCAGGCACAGTGGCACACACCGATAATCCCAGTACTTGGGAGGCTGAGACAGGAGGACCACAGATTGAAGGCAAGATCTTGTTTAAAAAATAAAAATAAAATGGGCAAGGGCATAGCTATGTGGTTGGGCACCCACCCCTCGGTTCAATCCACAGTACGGCAAAACAAATTAAACTAGTGTTAAAAAAAAAATACATGCTAAGCAAGCCAGGCATGGTACAAGCCTGTAATCCTGGTACTTGGGAGGCTAAGACAGAAGGATCGCAGGTCTGAGGATAGCCTCAGCAACTTAGAGACTCTCAGCAACCTAGTGAGACCCTGTTTCAAAAAAAGGGTTGAGGGTGTAGCTCGGAGGTAGAATACCTCTGGGTTCAACCCCCAGTACCAAATGAATGAATGAATGAATGAATGAATGAATGAATGAAGTATATAAAGCCAAGCACGGTGGTGCACACCTATAATCTCAGTACTGGGAGGCTGAGACAGGAGGATTGAAGATTCAAGGCCAGCCTCAGCAACTTAGCAAAACTCTGTTTCAAAAACAAAGAATAAGCCAGGCGTGGTGGCGCACGCTTGTAATCCCAGCATTCGGGAGGCTGAGACCAGAGGATCCGGGTTCGAGGCCAGCCTCAGCTACCTAGTGAGGCACTCCGCAACTTAGTGAGATCCGGTTTCGAAATAAGAATAAAAAATAGGGCTGGGGGTGTAGCTCAGAAGTAGAATGCCCCTGAGTTCAATCTCCAGTACCGCAAAAAATAAAATAAAATTAAATTAAATTAAAAAAAACAAAGAATAAAATAGGACTGGAGGTGTAGCTTGAAGGTTGAATGTCACTAGGTTCAAGCCCTAGTACCAAACAAACAAACAAAACCATGCTAAACAAGAACAACAACAATTTAGGCACTGCAAAGACAAAACCCAACAGTTCTATTTGTGTGACTCATTTTCCCTAATTGCCTCTCCCCGATCCTCTTCCTGTTCTAGTCTGTCTTTACGTAGCATTTTGATGTTTTATCATGGAGTGTTTGCAGTATTTTAAAAAACATATCGATTGCATTGAAGTTTTAAACAGTTTATTGTCTGAGATGTTTGGGCCACCCCTTTAATTTTGGCCCCAAAGGCCAACACTTTGCACACTGCACACTAATCTAGTCCTGAGCCACTGGGAGCTCTGGACCTGGGTCAGTCCTTCTGCCTTGTTCTGCCTTGGGGTCACGAGACCAGGACTTCCCATCCCCTATTCCGCAAGACCCGTCACTGGATATCTGTGTCCCTGGGGGGAGGATACAAGCATGGCAGATCCTCTGTGGCTCAGAATAAATCCCTGAATGAGATTCAGCTCAGAGCCAGGGGTTCTCTGCAGCTGTGGGCTCTGGGTGTCACCACACTGCCCCCCCAGACTCCTCTCCAATCCAGGGCTTTCCTTCCTGTGCTCTTCTTTGAACTTGAGGCAGAGCTTGTCATGCAATCAGAACACCTATGGAAGGAAATCTTCTTGAAGCACATCACCTAGGAAATACAAACTTCCAACAGGGTATGGCTTTGCCCAGGATGCTGTTGAGGGTTGGAAACATTCATGCACCAATGCAAAAAGCTATTGTGCGGTGGTGCCGTTTCCATGTGCAAAGGTCAGCGCTCACCACCGCCCAGGCCAGCACGGAAGCCCCAGAGAGCTCCCTGGCTTCGCTCAAACTTCCAGTTTTCAACAGCGAGGAGGAGATAAAAAATGTCTGAAACCCATCAGTGTCAGCCTGCAGCCCCACCACCCACATCCCATTGTTAATAACTCAATTTGGGGAGTGGGGGTACTGGAGATCAAACCCAGGGGCATTCTACCTCCGAGCTATACCGCAGCCCTTTTTATTTTTGTTTTTGAAACAGCATCTTGCTGGGTTGCTGAGAGTCTCGCTAAGTTGCTGAGGCTGATCTCAAACTTGTGATCCTTGGGTCTCAGTTTCCCAGGTACTGGGATTAGAGGTGTGCACCTCCATGCCAGGCGTAGCTCACTCAATTCGGCTGGATCTTCTCCATATTGTCTCATGGTAAATTTCTGTTGAGCCCCTGGATGCTGACATCAAAGTTCAGACACATTCCTCCTAATGTAATCTGCCTGGGACTTCTCAGCTGAGTTGGTTCAAGAAAAGCCTGGTGAGCCAGGTGTGATGGCACGTGCCTGTAATCCCAGTACTTGGGAGGCTGAGACAGGAGGATTGCAGGTTCAAAACCAGCTTCAGCAACTTTGCAAGGCTCCAAGCAACTTAGTGAGACCCTGTTTCCAAATTTTAAAAAATAGGGCTAGGGGTGTAGCTCGGAGGTAGAATACCCCTAGGTTCCATCCCCAGCATAACACACACACACACACACACACACAGCCTGGGGTGTCCTCAGCAGGTGAAATCGGGGACCTGGGGACTCCTTGGCTGGGGTATTGGAGAGTGGGTCATCAGAAGTGTCTGGCAACAGGATCCAAGGTCAGAGGACGCCGACTGGAGTCATATCTGAGTCAGGGGTGACCGACTAACCTGGGCATTCAGGGATGCTTCATCAAGAGCCCACGGCATGAGCAGAGGTGTTGGGGGGGGGACACGGGGCAGGGGTGCAGGCAGTGGGGATCTGAGACAAGAGGCTGGACCCGGAATGGGATTTGAAATGGATTCCACCAAAAGAAGAGGTCTATTGGGCATGGTGGCGCATGCCTATGACCCTCATGCTTAGGTGGCCGAGACAGGAGGATCGTAGGTTTGAGGACAGCCTCAGCAACTTAGTGAGATTCTATTTCAAAATAAAAAACAAAAAAGGGCTGGGAGTGTACTTCAGAGGTAGGTAGAATGCCCCTGAGTTCAGTCTTCAGTACCACACACACACACACACACACACACACACACACACACACACACACACACAGAAGTCTATTTTCCCAACTGGTTAGCCATACTTGTCATTAAGGACACAGGACACAGAGTCTCTTTGGGTTTCAATTCCAGCTCCTCTACATACTAGCTGTGTTGATCTTGGGTGAATTAGTCAACCTTTCTGTGCTTCACTTCCTCAGAGAAGGAAATAATATGAACTTTGTGGACCTTTACAATGATTGGAAGAGTTAATACACATGAAACACTTAGAGCTGGACACAGAAAAATGTCAATTATTTGATTATTTCTTCCGGATAGCTCATCCATACCCCCTTTTCCTGGCCTCTTCCTTTTCTTTCTTGCCCTCTTTTAGTCAGTCTCTCTCTCTCTCTCTCTCTCTCTCTCTCTCTCTCTCTCTCTCTCTCCTCTTTCCTTTGTGGGAATTGAATCCAGGGACATTCTGCCTCTGAGCTACACCCCCAGCCCTTTTTACTTTCGTTTTGAATCAGAGTCTTGCTAAATTGCTGAGAGTCTCCCTATGTTGCTGAGACTGGCCTCGAACCTGCGATCCTTTTGTCTCAGCCGCCCAAGTACTAGGATTACAGGTGTGCGCCACCACGCCTGGCTCTTTCTCTTGTTTTTAATGGACTCTCATGTGATTCTCCCTGATGTATAAGCCTTATTTTATTACTTAAAATGCAGTGTCCTTTGTATTTCATTTAAAATCAAGTAAGGGAAGGGTCCTATATATATATATTTTTTTCCTCTTTCAATTGTTATTCTTTGGTTGTTTATGGTCCTCAGATGAGATTTTCCCATGGCTGTGTGGCTCCAAATAGAAAACCTGTTTCCTACCCTTGACCTTGGTTCTCATTACCTCTTCATTAATCCTCCATTAGCTTTTTCTGGGTCTGAAAGTCACCTAGGTTAGAGTTTATGTGGCACAGCCCAGGACACAAAGACCCACTCAGGTCGTAATAAAAGTTTTTCCGTTTCATGAGAAATCTTGTGCTCATTCTGAGATAACTTCAGGAGGGTACAGAGTTGTTCTTTTTTTAAAAAGTTATTTTTGCCCTCGGAAACACACCATTTCCACAAATAATGAGTCTCATCCAATCAGCCGCACTGGGCAGGCAAACTCACAGCTTGGGAGAAAGTAACTCTTTCCTTCCCCAGCCTGCCCTCCGTCCTGGCTGGGACGATGGGAAACGAAAACCAGCAAGTCAGCATTGGAGGTAAAAATGATAAGACCCCAGGGAAGCCAGGGCAGCTCTTCACATGCAGTTGCTGTTGAGCATGGGGACGGGGGGTCCCCAGAGAGCCACATAAAGAAGCTGGAAGCAAGCCAGGTGTGGTGGCGCACATCTGTGATCTCAGTTCCTGGGAGGCCAAGACAGGGGGATCACAGGTTCAAGGCCAGTCTCAGCCACTTAGTGAGACTCTCAGCAACCTAATGAGGCCCTGTCTCAAACAAAAATAAAAAAGGGCTGGGGGTGTAGCTTGGAGGTAGAACGCCCTGGGGTCAATCCCTAATATCAAAAAGGGAGAAGTCTGGAAGCTAAAGCAACTGTTGAAAAGTGAGAGTGATGCTAGATTTAAATATGCCTGAGACCGAAGCTTGCTTACTTTCTCCAGAAACAGCCATGCAAGAAATAGCTCCCATCAAGAGGAAGACGGTACTTGTACTCAGGAGTGAACTGGACCCATTTACAGGATACAGTTGCAGCTCTACAATTTGTACAGACAAAACAGAAATAGATGGACCAAATTTCAGTCAATTAGGTGTGTTTATTTTTTATTTTATTTCTTTCTATTTATTTATTTATTTTGGTAGTGGGGATTGAACACAGGGTCATTCTACCTCCAAGCTACACCCCAACCCTGTTTTATTTTATTTTTTGTTTTGAAACATGATCTTGCTGTGTTGCTGAGGATCTTACTACTTGCTACTTACTTGTCCTTGGACCTGCAATCTTCCTGTCTCAGCTCCCCAAGTACTGGGGTTACGCGCTCGCTCGAGCTACCACGCCCGGTTATTTGAAAGCCTAAACATTTCAGCAATGTCAGGCAGTGTAATTATTTTTTGACCTTGAAATAAGGAAAATACTCACCCAATGGGGAGTGGCAGTGGGCTTGTGGGTAATGTAAAACCGGCAATGAAAGGCTGACTCCACCCATCCATTCACTCTGCTAGGAACTCACTGGTTGGTGGTAATTGCAGTGCCAAGCAATGCATACATGAAAAGTCACACTTCAGAGAATTCAGAAAAGTGGAGAGAAAAATATGCACACAATGATTACAACCTGAAATGCTGAACTAAATGCAGGCGCAGCCTGGGCAGAGTTGCATACGTCTGCATAGAGGAGTCACAAGGTCTCCCCGAGAAGACAGATTCTGTGCTGGAGTAGTCAGTCTAGGCAGAAATTCATCAGGTAGACAGTACGGTGCTGGTACTAGGGGTTGAACTCAGGGATGTTCTACCTCTGAGCTACACCCCCTGCTCTTTTTATTTTATTTTATTTTTTTAAGTTTTGAAACAGGGTCTCACTAAGTTGCTGAGGATCTTGCTAAGTTTCTGAGGCTGGTCTCGAACCTGTCTGTGCTCCTACTGCCTCAGCTTCCCAAGGACTGGCATTACGGGCATGTACCACAGCATGCACCACTGTGCCCAGCTCCGTCTTGTTCTTTTATAGCAATTGTCTTGAGGAAATTAACCAAGGTCTCATGAGAAAGACAGGAATCCCTTCTGAGGCACGGCCTCAATGTCCTAAATACCTCCCCACGAGGCCCCACCCCTGAAAGGCCCCGCCACCTCTCACGTCGTCACAGTGGGGGTTAAGCTATCAGCACCTGAACCCTCCAGGTCACATTCAAACCATACGCCAACCAGAGCAGCAGTTTCCGGGACCAGACACCTCTCTGAGACTCTGTGGAGCACGCTGTGCCCGGTACAAACACAAACACCCCTAACTCGACGGGAACTTGCAGGCGGTTCCTGATCTCATGTGGACTTGATGTTGTGTGACCCTACATTTAGGGTGAAGAAGAGGAAGAAAAGACCCTAATGAAAACACTTTCATATTAATTACACCCATGCCCTGCCTACCGAGGACAGTGTTGTGGATTAAACACTGGCTCTGTGTTGTGGGTTGTTTGTTGTAGGTAATGGTTTCAATTAACTGTTTTATGACTGGCACAAAACTCTTCTATGTTGTCTAACTAACAGATACCACTGTTGTCAAATAAGTTTTTTATATCATCACAATATATTTTAGTGTGCAAGAACCTCTTAAAGTACTGTGTGGTAAACATAAAAAGAAATACAGCCAAAGAACCTCCTTAGCATTTGCTGTCAAAACCTTTGCAAGACATACCAAAGCTCACTGAAGTCACTATTTGTGGAAGAGGCTACTGAGTCCCTTGTCTAAACTAGCAGCTCTCGGCATTTTTAGGGATTGTAATTGCTCTGTGACCCAGCTCTGGCCAATGAGATATACTGAAAGTGTTGGGCGGAACTCCTGGGAAACCTCCTTAAAAGGGAGGAGTGTACACTTTCCCTTCTGTTCTCTTTCCTACTATAGTCAGCTCTCTGTATCTTGGGCTTCTACATCTGTAGATTCAACCAACCACACCTGTCATCCCTGTAGTGGGGAGGCTGAGACAGGAGGATTTCAGGTTCCAGGCCAGCGCATGATAACTTAGTGACATCCTGTTTCAAAATAAAAAGGATTAGGGATGTAGCTCAGAGGTAGAATGTCCCTGGGTTAAGTCTCTCTCTCTCTCTCTCTCTCTCTCTCTCTCTCTCTCTCTCTCACACACACACACACACACACACACACACACACACACACACACATTTGGAAAAAAAAAACTGCATGTACTGAATACATAGATTTTTTCCCCTAATCATTTTTCTCTAAACAATACAGTAGGTCAACTATCTACATTGTATTAGATATCGCAAGTAATCCAGAGACAATTTAAAGCCTATCAGAGGATATGCATAGATCCTATGCAACTCTTATGCCATTTTATCTACGGGACTTGAGCATCCTTGGATGTTGGTATCTGCAGAGGGTTCAGAAACTACCTCCCTGTGGACACTGAGGGAGCAGTGTACATGGACCTCAATCGTCATTGTCACCCTAGGAGATTGCTCTCTAGGGCCACACACTGAAGGCAGTAGAGGAAAAAGTTAAGAGCTTGGATCGCAGTGACCCTGCGTTTCCACCAGACCAGCTTCAGGCTGCCTCCCTCTGGACACTTTATGGTTACACCGCTATTTTTTCAGTTTAGCAGCCAAACCTAATTTTAATTAACATACTACCCATCTGGCCATGCCGGCAGAGGTCTGTCTGGACCTTGTCATGCCTCAGGGAATCGCTTCAACTCTTAAGTTTGTAGGGAAACAATCGCCCATGACTTATCTTCCTCTTTGGCAGCTGTCCAAACTCATGGAGGCTTCCAGTCAGACGATGGCTTCTATAGGTCCTGGGTCATCAGCCTGATGGAAAGTTCCAGTTGGCATAGTTTAATAAGGAACCCGAGACACTGCTCCCAAGTCTCTGCCTTTGAGTGGCATTTGTCAGTCTTCTTCATCTCTTCCTGGCTTATTGAGTAATGATGACAGACAGGTTTGGCTCTTCCCTGTGCTATAAATATTCTAGATCTGAGAAGCACCAGGCCAGTTTTCTTTCAATTATTATCTGCCTGTATGGCTCTTGGACTTTTCTGTGTTAAAAAAAAACAAAGAAGCCAGGTGTGGTGGTGCACGCTTGTAATCCCAGTACTTGGGAGGCTGAGACAGGAAGATCTCAGGTTCATGACCAGCCTCAGCTACTTAGTGAGGCCCTCTATGACTTAGTGAGACCCTGTTTCAAAATAAAGAATAAAAAATAGGGCTGGGAGTATAGGTTGGAGGTAGAATGCCCCTAGGTTCAATCCCCAGTAACACAAAACAAAAACAAAAACAAAGAATCAGGATGAAACCAGGTTTGTTACAAATGCAAGAAAAAAAATTTTTTTTTTCTTTTCCCTTGAATGTTTTTCTAGTGACTCCTTCTGGAATGTTATTTTGAACTTAACTTACAAAGGTTTTTTTTTTTTCTTAAAGAAAAACTTTGTGTATTTCTTTTAAGCATCCCTTGAGAAAGGCTGATTTAAACTTAGCAAGCGCACTGGCTTTTTAAAAGCACTTTCTTAAAATAGGGGATGTAAATCTTGGTGGGAAATCTTTAGGTGCCCCAAATGGACAGAAATAGAAATGTTAATGGAAATGCCATTTGCTGAGACACTGGTGACGGCTCCATTCAGAGGGGCCCAATCAGAATAGCTGAGACTTTTTGCAAACTATCCCAGAGCGAGTCTGACTTCAGGAGCCCCAGACAGAGGGAGGAGAAAATTGGAAGCTAGAAGAAGAAAGTAAGAGAGTAGGTGATTATAATATTGTTTGGACAGGAGAGACTCCTAGGCATGCACGTTGACACACCACAAAAGTCATGATGTTTTCTAACGCTTTTATGGGGCAACCTCATCTTTCAAAGATTCTGAATATTATTGCAGGAATCACTTTGGTAGGTCTGCGAGGCTTGGCTGGATGTCATTCGTTTTGCCTGAGGTCAACTGGAGAATGAGGTTGCAGAAAGTCCAAGCAGAAACCCAGCAGCAAAGGCCCCTGGGGCTGGTCTTTACAGTCGGGGAATGCAGACGCTCAGATGTGCAGGACTGTGCCTCGTCGCTTGGTTGGTTCATAGTGCACCCCGACTGTGACAGCACAGAGGTGTGGCTTGGTGATGCCGCCATGCAGGGACAATATAGTAGGGAGCTTTATCTCTGCCAGTTCCAAGCTGGAAATACCCCAAACCACCCCAAATAAAACAACCGTATAATTGACTTAGACAGTTGAGTTTTTCCTAGTGTTAGTTCAAGGGTTGTTAAAAGTATCTAATAGAAGAACTGTGGCTTTGAAACATATCTCTTATCTCCCTCACTTCTTCATGACTTTGTTCTTCAAACCAAGGAGTCCCCTTCTACAAAAATATTTCATAGTCAACAAAATTTCCAGCCCACGGGTTTTGATGTGGTAGCAAGCTGCTATATTTATCGCTATATTCATTGAAGGGCCGTAGTCTTTAATAGCATCCAGCATATTTTTAGCTCCTTAATAAATGTTGTGGCTTAAAATTGTAGATCCCACGATAAAGTGGGGTTTTTTCTGTGAACGGCACATCCTAGTTATGGTAATCATACCTTCCTCTCTCTGCCCTGTAGTGCTTTTGCAATCATTATTGTTTCTTTTTACTTCTAAGGTGTTTTAAGTTTGCATGATAAAGTATTTAGTCACCCTCTATTCAAGGGACAAAGGCCATCTGGCTTTATGTTTTTGGTTTTGTTGTTGTTTTGATACTGGGGCATCCTACTTCTAAGCTACACATCAGCCCTTTTGATTTTGAAACAGGGTCTTGCTAAATTGCCAAGGCTGGCCTCGAACCTGTGATCCTCCTGTCTCAGCCTCCCTGGTACTGAGATTACAGGTGTGTGCCACTGCGCCTGGCTAGAGCCATCGGGCACTGTGGTCCATAGGTTTCAGTGGAGGGTGGGTGTGCCCAGGGCCATTAGCCGTAGATACCAGCTCCACCCACAAAGGTGTGCTGTTAGTAGAGAGGCAGATAAGCAGGTTCCAGCTCCTTACTATTGGAGATTTCCCCTCCACCCATCACAGACGTGACGTCCAGGCTGGGGCAGGGACCTGGCTTCTTGCAGCGGCCCCATTCCACGGGGAGCACTGGTGGTCAGGGAGTCTTGGTGGAACTCATTTGAAATCTTCCCCTTGAAGGGACAGAGGGAGTCTGCTCTGCCTCCTGCTTGACAGCTCCACAGATATTGTTTTGGGAAGTAAGAGGATAGGAAGATGCTGGAGGGCCCAGAGAATTCATTCACCTCTCTTTCTCTCTCGGTTGTCCCCTGGGGCAGAGAGGAGAGGAGGTTCTGTTTCCTTTGATCGCTTGCTTGGTCATCTCCAGCCAGTGCTCACCGTCAGCATTAAATAGTCAACCAAGGACAGGGCTGAGCTCCCAAATTTCAGGGGAGAACTACTTACTGGTTAAGAGTGTCTTGCAGCCAGACACATGCCTGTAATTCCAGTACTTGGAAGGCTGAGATAGGAGGATTGCAGGTTTGAGGCCAGCCTCAGCAACTTAGCATGATTCTCAGTAACTTAGTAAGATCTTGTTTCAAAATGAGAAATAAAAAGGGCTGGGGATGTAGCACGGAGGCAGAATGCCCCTGGGTCCAATCCCCAGTATTAAACCAAACTCTTTTTGAATTTTGAGGGCAGGGGTTTCCAAACCCCCAGGCCCTTATGTTCCTGGATTTAAGAAATGCCAATGCCTACAGGGTTTTCTCTCTCTCTCTCTCTCACTGGAGATTGAGCCCAGGGTTATTCTACCTCCTCTAGTCTACACTCCAAGCCCTAGTTTATTTTTTATTTTGAAATAGGGTCTCATTAAGTTGCAGAGGCTGGCCTCACACCTGTAATCCACCTGTTTAAGCCTCCCAAGTACTAGGATTACAGGTATGCACCACCACACCTGGCTACAGGGTCTCATTTTCTGAACCTCCTACCCCTCCCTGAGTCACACAGGTTCTGTTCTCTGCATTTGTTCTGTCTTGTACTTCATGACCTTGATCCTTCACTCAATGAACATTTTCTGGGAGCCAGGTGTGGTGGTGCATGCCTGTACTTGGGGGGCCTAGATAGGAGGATCACAGGTTCGAGGCCAGTCTCAGCAACTTAGCAAGACCCTGTTTCAAAAAGTTAATAAATAAATTAAAAGGGCTGAGGGTGTAGCTCAGAGATAGAATGCTCCTGGGTTCAATTCCCAGGACCTTCCCCCAAAAAAATATTTTCTGAAAGTTCCTTCTGAGTGAGGTCCTGGGGCGACCTGGTCAGCAAGGTAGGAACCTTTTAATTGGCAAATGACAATTCCATAATACTCATGGCGTGTCCGTAATATTTTGAAACATGTACACACTGTGGAATGGTTAAATTAAACCAATAGCATGTATTATATGACATGCTTATCATTTTGCGTGATAACATCTAAAATCTATTTCCAGCGATTTTCAGAGACACCATACGGTGCTGTTTATAGCCATGGTCATGATGGGCACCGTAGATCTCGTGGACTTATTCTTCCTGAGGTTTTAAACCTTTGACCAGCACCTCCCGATCCCTTTCCCATCGGCCCCTGCAGACGAAGGCTCAGCGCTCTGCCTCTCCAAGTTTGGCTTTTACAGCTCCCACAAGTGAGATCTCGCAGGATCTGTCTTTCTGCGTCAGGTTTATTTCTTGACATCGTCTTCTCCAGTTCCATCCATGTTATTACACACGACAGATTTCCTTCTCTTTCAAGGCTTACTAATATTCTCCTGGGGCTTTGATTAAGGGACTGGGAAGCCAGGCCCGCATCCACCCTCTGCACGGCTGGCTGGGAGCCCTGGGAGAACCAGAGGACTGGAAGACTGGACAGAGCCAACCTTAAATTAAAAAGTGCAAGCTTTTTTTGCTTCATAACAAGATAAATAAAATATACAAGTTATTAAAGACAATTTTGATAAAAGGGAGGGGGAGAAAGCTTTCAACCAATCACCCTAACCAAACCTATTTTTTGTTCTTTTCAACCTTTTAATTTTTTCTCTTTATTGTACCAAGAGCGTGCATGCTCCTAGGTCTTTTTTTTTTTTCTGTACATAGATGTCGAAGTGTGGGTTGTAAAGGGACCTTCCACACACACAGTGCCGGGGGACCTTGTTCCCTGACCTCCTCTCCTACACCACTACCCCACGTGTGTCTTTCCTGCTCCCCAGGGTGCAGGGCCCACTTGAGACCCCTTTCAGCTCCTGGCCCCTCTAGACTTTCTGTCCCCCGCTGAGATTGTGCAGCAGGTGACATAGCTCCGTGTAACTGGCCAGAGTAACAGCTGAGATAAGGAGGGCTTGGGTCCATTTGCTGGGATTCTCTGAGCGGTCTCTGGACAGCGTGTTTGGGAGCCTACTTCTGATATCGCTGTGAAAGGTGTCAGCTGTCCAGAAAGCTGCCGAGAGAAAATAACACAGATTAGCTAAATGCACACGGTCATTGGAGGCCAGGGGCGGGGCGAGGGGGTAGCGGGAGCACCCACTGCTGCCGAGGGCGGGCATTCCCCAGAAAGTGTGTTCTTGCTTCTCTTTGATGTTGTACATCATAGAGCCAGCGGGATACAACTGGGGCCTCCCGAGCACAGGCAGGCAGACCCAGAGCCTTGCACTCCATCCATCCATTCATTCATTCGTTCCTCCATTCAGTTATTTATTTGTAGTACTGGGGATTGAACCCAGGAGAATTCTACCTCTGAGCTCCACCCCCCTCCTCGGCCCTATTTCATTTATTTATTTATTTTTTTTATTTTGAAACAGAGTCTCACTAAGTTGCTGAGGGCCTCAATGAGTTGCTGAGTCTGGCCACGAAACTGTGATCCTATCCTCCTGTCTCAGCCTCCCAAGTACCAGGATTACAGGCATGGGCTACCACGCCCAGTTCCCTTTTACAAATTTCTTTTAACAGGGAGGGCTCTCTTGTTTTGTTCTAAGAGACCACTGCAAGGGGAGGCAGAGCATCACACAGGAACTTTGCATCTCAGTACCAGAAAGATAATGTCCCATGACGGCATCCTGTGGGTAGGTAGATGGATCTGCCCAAGGTCACTACTTTGAAGGTGACGTGTGTGTTGGGGTGTGTACAATCCCATTCCCCAGGACCCTGACACTTTTGATGTCCCCCCCACCCCCTCCGGAATGCCCTCGCCTCCCATCTTACCAGGCTCTCCAGCCTCGTTCCATCCAGGACCCCGCTCCAGTGTCACCTGCACAGAAGATTGTCCTCACTTCTTCATCCACAACACTCGCCAGCTCGCTGTACTTTACTGTTCAAAAGGTACCCACCAGCTGCTCATGTCGTCCAACACTGGATGTGGGACTCGTGCAACTGAGCCTCTAATTGTGCTCAACTGCAGTCGATTTAAATTTAAAAAAAAAACACTGAAGGAGCTTAAGGTGCTGTCCTGTTGAACAACTGGATTGTTTGATGGGACGAGGGTTCACTTGAACCACTGAAAATTTATCATCCAACCAGGGCATGTGGCTCACACCTATGATCTCAGTACTTGGGAGGCTGAGACAGGAGGATCACAGGGTGGAGGCCAGCCTCAGCAAGTTAGCAAGACCATGTTTCAAAACAAAAAATGAAAAAAAGGGGGGGGGGCTAGAGGGTGTAACTTAGTGGTAGACAGCCCTTGGTTTCAATCCCCAGTAACACACACACACACACACACACACACACACACACATACCACCTTTCTTGCAAATTTATTGAGAGTATTAAATAGAATAATAATAGCAGAGTAAGTAGTGCAGTAGCCTGCATAAAAAAAAAAAAAAAGCTTTCAAGAAATGGTACGAATGGCGGGGAGGGTACCAAGTGCTGTGTGCATATATGTCAATGTCAACATGATTTACATTATGATGTGAGATGATAATGCACCAATAAAAACACATTAAGAAAAAAAGAAATGGTACAAATAACGATGAGCTAAAAATCACTCCGAGTTCTCCCAATCTTTTTGTACCTAAAGGTACTAAGATGACACAGCTCTATGCAAAAGATCTGGTCACTGTGAAGCATTTCAGACGAACCCATTTTGATTTGGGCTGCAACCCTGTTTCCTTCCTTCCTTTCCTCTCTCCCTCCCTCTCTCACTCCTTCCTTCCTTCCTTCCTCTTTCTTTTCTTTTCTTTCCTTTCTTTTCCTTATATTAGGGGTTGAATCCAGGGGCATTCTACCTCCAAGCTACACCCTCAGCCCTTTTTATGTTTTTAATTTTTTTAAAAAAACAGGGTCTTCCTATGTTGCTGAGAGTATCACTAAATTGCTTTGACTGGTCTTGAACCTGAGATTCTCCTGCCTCAGCCTCCCAATTACTGAGAATACAGGCCTGCACCACCAGGCAAGAGCCTGGTTCCTTCTCCTTCTTCTCCTTCTTCTCCTCCTCTTCCTCCTCCTCCTCCTCTTCCTTCTCCTCCTCTTCCTCCTCCAGAATGGAAGATGCCCAGTAAGAATGAGCATTCACCAGTATATGGGTATCTATCAGAAACAGCTGGGAAACATATACATTGGGCCCCTGTGTGCCTCCAACATAATTTCTTTTCTTTTATTTCTTTTTCTTTTTCTTTCTTTCTTTTCTTTTTCTTTTTTTTTGCTAAGAAGCAGGATTTTTTTTCCCCTCTGTGCAAAATCTTTTGCAAAACCCCAGATATGAAACAGATAAAAGCCGAGTCCCTCTAAGCCGCGGAGGCAGCCCTGGGCTTACTCTAGCTTACCTGGCCCTTTGTGCTCCTGGGTATCTCTCTGGAGCCCCAGGGTTCCCTCAGAATGCATTTGATAAACATGTTGGAGAATGAAAGAGAATAGAATGACCTAAAAGTTTAGCTTGCTACCACAAACTGTTTAACGTCAGAGCTTGAGAGTAAGTCGAGGCATTGGGGCAGAAATAGGGAGGAAATTGGCCATGATAGCCCTAGGACTTGACCTGTTGGGAACTCTGAGGGTGAGTTGGTGGCAGAGACCATGGAACGGTCCTCGGGGGCCTGAAGCAAGTTTATGAATGTAATAAACAAGCATGAAGGTTAGGGGCTGAGCTTTATTACAGTCAAATGACAGAGCATAATCTTTTATTTAGACATCTCTTGCCTTTTTTGTTCCACTATGTAAAAATGACATGCAAGTTTCTATATTACCTTACAATTTATAAAGCCCACAGTCATTCACTGTCTTTTGCTTTTGCGGATTTGTATATACTGCCTGTACATCGCACTGGATCATTTATACTGAACATGAAATTTAATTCAGTCTAATTCTAAATAATTATATTTCTTTAGAGAATGTATTGAATGTTTTTTTTAATGCTTGTACTAAAATCCAAACCTATGTTTCTACTATAGTATTCTCTCTCCCTTAAAAAATTAAGCCTTTTAGTTATGGAGCTTTCAAATATACACAAAAGTTGAAAGAAGAGTATAACAAACACCAACGCTCTGATCATACATTTTCAACAATCGACTTACATACAGTCCTTTTCATTTATATTCCGACTCCAACTCTCCTCCTGGATTATTTTGCAGTAAATTTCAGACACATATTTCTCCCATGATTAAAGTTGATTTTTATTGCTCATGGTACTTATGTTCTGTAAAATTTGCCATGAATTAGTAAATGCTGAATCATGGATGCTAGAAAAAATACAGTTGGGTTCCTATGAACCACCTCTAACCATGTGTTTCTCTTTCTTTCTTTTCTTTTCTTTTTCTTTTTTTTTTTTTTTTGTCGATTGATCAAAGTGGGGGATTGCAGGTTCTAGATCAGCCTCAGCAACTTAGCAAAACCTTGCTTCAAAATAAAAAACAAAAATAGGGTTGGAGCTGGAGCTGGAGCTTAAAGGTAGAATGCCTCTGGGTTCAATTCCCAGTTCTACTAAAAAGAAAAATAAAGTTGCCTGGTTTCATGTATATTTCTATTTAATGACACTTTATTTTGCTTACGTTTTTTGGAAGGGTTGCTGGGGATTGAACTAAGGGGCATTCTACCTCCAATCTATACTTCACAACCCTATATTTTAGTTTTATTTTGAAACAGAGTCTCTACTTGACGAGTCTCACTATTTGCTGAGCTTGCCCTCCAACTTGTGATTTTCCTGTCTCAGCCTCCTAAATTCTGGGATTACAGGTGTGCACCACCACGCTGGCCTCATTTACCTAGTTGGTTCATTAACATTGAATTTATAGCCAGCAGTGGTATCACTAATGCTGAATGAAACTTAACACCTGTAGTGTCTCTGTGAAGCATATCACAGCCTTCTGCTGAGAAATACTACACAGCATTTCAGGAACTGTTCTTGGAGACCATTTTAAAGAGCAAAATCAACAAACAGCACAAAAATGCAAAACAAACAAAAACACCCAAAAAATAACATTTAAAAAACCCCCTCACACACAACACTAAATAGACCATGAGAAGAATGTTTGTTTACAGTCTGTAAACTACACCCAGGTAGAGGAGAGCGTTGCTTTCTTCAGCCTCAGCTAGGAACCTGTGCATTGGATGACTCGAGTTTTTGCCACTTCGTGCATGTCCACCAAGGACCAGGGGAGCACTGGTGACGTTGCTTTTGCAGTTCCAAGTAAATCCAGTGAGTGGCTGCATTCACAAATATGGAATCTGGGAATTATAAGGGTTGACTATATTTCAGTACATGTCCCTGAAAGATAAGAACTTTTTCTAATAAGCAACTCCAAGGTACCATAGCACGTTTGCTATTGTAGGGATAGTAAATGTCCCCAAAGACCCATCCGCTGAAGGTTTGCTCCCCAGCCATTGGCACTGCTAGAGGGTGGTGGAGTCTTTAGGGAATATGGCCCAGTGAAGGAAAGTTAGGTCATCAGGGCCCAGACTGGAAGGGGATATTGGGACTCTGGCCTCTCCTCTTTCTCTCTTTACTTCTTTATTCTCTTTACTCTTTCATCAACATGAGGTAGAAAGGCCTCCTCTACCAGGTGTTCCCACCATGATGTCCTATGCCACAACAGGCCAAGCCATCATGGATGGAAACCTCTGAAACTATGAACCAAAACAAACCTTTCTTCCCTTTAAGTTGATTCCCTCAGGTATTTTGTCACAGTGACAGAAAGCTAACACATCATTATTACAAGTAAAAACAAATTAACAGTAATTACTTAAAATCATTAAATATTCAATCTATGTTCAAATTGTATGATAGGCTCCCCCCCTTTTTTTTTCCATGTGCAGTTTGTTTATTCAAGTTGCCTTTTAAAGACTTTCTCAATGTTATCAACTGGTCTCAACTTTCTCATGTATCCTAGCAATATTTTAGCACCCTGTGCAGACTGACCAACCAACACCTTTATTTGGGGAGATTTAAAGGTGCCTTCCTATTTACTGCCCAGGTGGGGGCTGCTTTGCATGTCTTAAACTATGGGTGGGGCCCATCTAACTCTGTGCATCTGCACTGTATTTAACAGAAATTCCTTCCAGTTGTTTTCGTGTGGATAATGCCTTCCCTACTTTGCAAAGCAAATGCAGATTTTTTGCTAATTTTTCTGTGTGAGGGAATGGCAGTTCTATGGATCTTTGGAAGGGGAAGGGGATTAAAAACATGTGCTTAACCAGCCATCCTCAACTGAAAAGATTTAGCCTTAAAAGATTTATAGTACTCTTCATTTTATAACCAGTTAAGTAAGCTTATAAATTTAAAGCAGACCAAAGAAGTATCCACTATTTAGAGGACTATTCAGCCTTGTCCTTTCTCGATGCAACAGAGAATTCATTAATTAAGATTTTTTTTTATTTCTACAAAGATGTGTTGACC
>PVLC010020898.1:0-27500 GCA_004027655.1 Graphiurus murinus
GGGGGGCAGAGTGGATTGAGGCAACCAGTAATTGGTGCCAGTCCAGAATTTGGCTCTCCCACCAAGTTTGTTTTGTTTTATTTTGTTCTGTTTTTGTTTGTTGGTTTGTTTGTTTGTTTGTTTATTGTTTAAAGGCAGCCTAAAAGAGCAATCCAAATTTGGAGGAGATGAGCTGTCTAGAAAAGACAAGCTAAGCAAAGAACAGGCAGAAGATTATGGATGAGTGAAGCTCCAATATAAAGGTAATCCTTGGGCACTCAGCAGCCAGGGCATTCCCAGAGGGCCAGGAGGACAGACTCCAGACATGAGGAGTTGTGTGTGGTGACGTAGTATAGAAGAGGGAGAGTTCTGCATGAATTAAGTAGAAAGGAAAGCATATGAATGTAATCACCCATCCCCAAGAATTGTCCATTTCTAAACAGCTATTCGAGGCAAACAACAATGGAAAATGAAATCGAGAAGGTAGAAAGAAGCCAAAGTGCCTGGTGTCACTGGGTTCCAGACATTTCATAATAAGAAAGACAGGGAAAGCTGGGTAAGGTAGCGCTCACCTTACTAATCCCAATACTTAGGAGGCTGAGGCAGGAGGATCACAGATTCCAGGCCAGCCTCAGCAACTTAGCGAGATCCTCAGCAATTTAGTGAGAACCTGTTTCAAACCTAAAATATAAATAAATAAATAAACAAAAAAACATACATAAATGGGTTGGGGGTGTGGCTTAAGGGTACTATGTCCCTAGGTTCGTTTCTCATTACTCGACCCCCACGGGCCCCCCCAAAAAACAAGGAAGCCTAGAATATTCCAGTCCTGATCCTAGAGTTGTATGAATTATGTCCTCATCAATTCTCAGAAAGGAGGAAAGAATGTTTCCGTGCTATAATGTCTATTTCAAGCTTTTATCAGCACCAATTTCAGCCCCCTTTTTCCTTTAATTCCGAACAGAGGGAAAACAGACATTAATTAAGTAAAGCTTTATCTCTTCGCACTCTAATGAAAGCCATGTCATGGTTATATTTTTTTTCCCCAAGATTTTTCTCCACTTAATGAAGACATTATTCCCCAGTTTTCAAAGTCATTTTTACAAAAGAGCATTCAAGAAACATTAAAGTCAGTTTAAACTAAAAAAGTCTTTTTGAAGTCAATAAACAATAAAAGAACAATGAAAAGAGAGCTTTTGATCCCGCCTTGGCCCAAAGTCTTTAATTTCTGTTTTAATTTACTAGATAAGTAAGTCTTGTATTCAAACAGTCCTCACCTCTGGAATACAGTGAGCTGGAACTGCCAGTGTTTAATAATTCTCTCCTTAAGCTACGCATCCCTGCATGTGCAGACAGATACATGTGTATGTATGTACCTGTATGTATACATGCATGGCTGTGTATATGGGTATATGTATATTTGCATGCATGTAAATATCTGCATGCATGTATATGCGTGCATGTATGTATGTGTATTATGTATACATGTATATATGTATGTATGAGTATAAATGTCTACATGTATTCATCACACACACACATACATACATATCTCATTAATGTGGATTGCAGGTCAGTACAAAGTCCTCCAAGAGAAGAGAGGAAGAAAGTTCTAAAATTATTTCTTGTTTACTTTTTTTTTGGAAAAAAATTTTTAATTAAAAGAAGAAAAAGAAAATAGAATCTTTGGCTTTGAAATTCATGGTAAGATCAATGACTATAATGCTCATAGATTTTTTCAAGGTATGCATTATTAATAACACAGGCAAACACATAACTAATCAATAGCATGGTAAGCTCGTGTCTCTGGGTCTGTGCATAACCAGGTTCCCTCTCCTCGAGCTGTTTACCTGGGCATTACCCTCAACCCCGCCATTTCCTGCCTCCGCTAGGATGGTGGGATTTTTTTAGTACAGAGAGAAGAGGAAAAAAATGAGTAATTTAATATATCCCATGTGTCAAAACACTTGCCTCATGTGTGAACCGCCTGCTTTTGCCTTCTTGAGGTGAAATTTGCAAAACACAACATCGACCATTTTAAAGTGTACAAGTCAGTGGCATTTAGAAACTCACAGTATTGTATGACCATCATTTCTATCTAGTTCCATAACATATTCATCAGTTTCCAAGAAGCCCAAGACTCCCCAGGAAACCTCCCCACAGCCCCTGCCAAGCACCAACTCCATTCTGTCTCTTGGAATTTGCCTCTTCTGTTTTTTTTATATAACTGGAATCACAAAATATGTGACATTTCATGTCTGGTGTGCTAGCCTCCTTTAGTTAAAAAACCATTAAAGCCCATAGAAATGCAACTCTGATTGTAAAGATCAGTTCTTTGAAAAGAAAAAGAAATCCACTAAACATAGAATACCTCCAGCACTTATACATTGATCACACTACTGATGCCCTCTGACAATGAGCATTATTTATCAGAAAAATAAAAAGGAAGCACACTAATTTACATACCAAGGAACCTTCATACTGGGAGCTTACTACCCTAGTACTTCGGAGGCTGATACAGGAGGATCACGGGTTTGAAGCTAGTCTCTGTAACTTAGTGAGACCCTCAGTAACTTAGCAAGACTCTCTTTCAAAATAAAAAATAAAAAGGACTGGGGGTTAAAAAAAAAAAAAAGAAAGAAAAAGGAAAAGAGAAATGAAAAGAACATATTCATGGAAAGCACTTAAATTAAGAGACTATGGGTCCATGAGGGTTACTATTCAGGAATATTGCCCCAACCTTTGAGCTTGGGGTCATGGAATTAAACTGAGTTCTTTAACAAATCCCCCCCAGGGCCACTGTTGGGAGGAGCACAGTAGGCTGAATAGTTTGTGAATCTAGATCAGTATGCCTCCCAGCCTGGAGAGCTCCACCACTTTAGAAATGGAAACTTTTGCAACTATACTTCTCTTTCTCTGATTTTTCTTGAGGGTCTGACATGTCCCCAGAGCAGAACGGAGAGTTGCCCTGTCTATTTCTCCAACAAGGGGAAAACCAGACACTCTCCCAGAAATAAAAATAAAAAAGTGGTGTCCCCAGCAAGAAAGAAGAAATAAGGAGGAGGAAGAGAAGGAGGAGGAGGAGGAGGAGGAGGAGGAGGAGGAGCAATGAGGAAAGCGTCTGTATTTGCAGACTGAAAGCACAGCACAGGCAGCCCGGGTGAGGATCCTGATTTCTTCCAATGTGGCGTCTAAATCTAGAGGAAGGGTGGCTTGCAAGACCACATCACGATGAGGTGAGATGCAGACTCCAGCACTCTGCCTCTGTCACTCTCAACCCTATTCCACCACTGGCTGGGCCTGCCCATCTCCTGCACTTGTTCCCCTCCTTTTCTCCTCTTTCTTTCCACTCTGCCTCCCCCCTCCCTCTCTCCCTCCCTTCCCCCAACTCTGTTCAGCTGCAGGTGCCCCAGCAGTGTTCGCGGCCACCGTGGTAAGCCATGAGCCCCCTACTCGAGCCTTACTCATGCCACATCTTTCTGCAATGGCCCAGGCAGGGCCTTCGCCGGCCCCGCCAGCCTTCAGGGATGCAGGCACTCGGATCGGCAACAGGCCACTGCCCATGTGTCCTCGAGTCTGACCTCCACGCCAACACACTGAGATTCCTGTTCCTTGGGAGGACAAAGGCCCCTGATCCAACGGTAGGTCCGCCAGCATGACAAACCCAATGTGACTGTCCTGAGGCCCAGAGGTCCATCCTGGGAAATCAGGGTGTGTGGCTCCCCTTTGTAAATCACCAGGTCATCTTCTGCAAACAGGGCCCCATTCTAAAACGCTCCTTTAAGTTCTTGACTTGATCATAAACCCAAACTAAGCCTGGCATGGTGGCGAACGCTTGCAATACCAGTACTTGGGAGGCTGAGACAGGATTATTGCAGGTTCATGGCCAGCCTCAGCTACTTAGTGAGGCACTCCGAAACTTAGTGAGACCTTGTTTCAAAATAAAGAACAAAAATTAGGGCTGGGGGTGTAGCTCAGAGGTAGAATGCCCCTGGGTTCAATCTCCAGCACCACAATAAATAAATAAATAAATAAATAAATAAATAAATAAATAAATAAATAAATAAATAAATAACCTAAGCTAACCTAACCCACATCCACCCTGGGTAAAGTAGGCCCAAGAACTAGGCAGGTTTTAGGGATTGGGGTATGAATTCAATAACAAAGTTTGAGTCTCAGAATCAAAAAGCTTTAACTGAGAACCTACTATGTGCCAGGTTAATAAGATGAATGGGTACACATCATTTCATTAGCCCATCTGACTTTCCCTCCCAGGCATCCTGACAAGTCTTAGCCTTAGAAACCATCCAAGTGACCAGGCGCACATTTCTCAATAGTGACAGCTGCTCTGCACCCTCGGACAATGCTGGGTAGCTTCTTCTATGAACTTGCATGCTGTGGAGCGCAGAAACGTCTTGCACCTGTAAAAATGTGCGCTTGGACACCTATATTTTTGAGGGTTGTCCTTTTAAGCAGCTTGGTATTTCAGTAAACATCATATACGAATTTCTCCAAATGCCTCTACCGAGGTGGCCGTGGTCTACACACGCTGCCAAGGCCAGTTCAAAAGTACACACTCCCTTTGAACTATCCCCACGCCCTCTGGAAAGCACGGGTCCTGGTGTTAGCATTCCTCCTCCGAGTTGCGTATTTATTTTGTTTCATGTTTTCTTTCTGCCACGGCAAGACCAAATGTGTTACTGCGAGCACAGAGCTGCAGTGGGATAGATTTGACACAAGGCAAACACCTCCTTTAGCAAAAGCAAATAAAAGTTCAACGAGCCTCAAAGCTAGTGTGCAGAAATGACACTGAGTCTGGCAAGAGGGGGACCCAAGGACACTGATGAAATCTTGGTCCTCCATGGCAGAGGGAGAAGGTGACAGTGACTGGGGCCCCAGGGGAGACAGTGCAGGTGTCCAAGGAGAAGAGAGGGACAGGGCGAGGCCCTGGGAAGCAGCCACCATTTGGATGTCATTGGTGTGGCTGTCCCAGCGCCCGCTGCTTCCTTTCTTGAAGCTAATCAAGGGAAATGTAACGGGTCCAGGCGGCAGGGCCAGTTTACAACAACTGACAGTAACTATAACATACGCCAGTTTGTATTAAGATGTTATTACACCTTTCCAGTTCTAATCACCAATTATGACTCTATTACTCCTGCTTGGCAGTTCATCTGCTCTCGCCTCCTCTAAGGGCGACTTGGAGATGGACCTCTGATCTCCCGGTTCCGCCTCGGTGAGCGCGCAGCACGGCGGCTGTCATTTGCAGACACTGAAGAGGTAAGGCATGGCTCTGGCTCTGATAACTGAACCTGACCTTACAACAATTTACTAAGGAAATACCTGCTTAATAGCAGTGTGAGCCCGGCTTCCTTTCTGCCCGCCACGGCCCTGCAAATTAGCGACAACAGGATAAATCTACGGCCGGCTCACTAGACACTTCATTAAATCACTGTTCGCTTGCCTTGTAGCGCGCTAATAGAATCACAGTCCTCGTTAGCTACTGAATAAAAGATCAATCACAGACTTTGAAAGCTCTTGCTACCAGCTTCCAGAGGAAACAAGGAAGAAAAAAAAAAAGGAGAGTGAGCAAGAGAGAGAGATATTTAGGATCATTGCTGAGATTCTGAATGGCCTCGCTGCAAGTTACTTAAATTACCTTTTCCACAACTGACTCCAACTGCAATACTCAAAGGAACTTGTTAAGCCTGCTTTCAAGAGCAGCGCTCTAATATATGACTGCTAGACCCTGGTCAAAAGTTCATAATGTGCATATGTAAAAAGGTACTAAATTGCCTGAGGGCTAAAACCAGAGGAGTTTAATTGTAGCAAAATGCTGAAAATGGTCTGTTGAGGGTCCTTCTATTGGGATACTGCTGGCTCTGGCTGATTGAAGTACGGCACATAAAAGTCTTACAACAATATTTCCTTAAATGCCGGGGAAACTGCCAGCAGTGGGTACTGCATGAATGTTGTGGTTAAAGAAAAACATTTTCCTCCCCTAAAATAAATAGAGTATTAAAAACTGCTCCGGCTCATAATTCTAAAGCATGAAGGAAAACGGGAGGGCTCCGAGATAATAAATAAAGTATAACTCATAAGGCATGTCCAATCTACTCTCGGTGTATTTTTACACGCGGCACACTGGAGGTACTTGGGCATGACCAGTAAGGGTTGTTGGACCTCGAGTGGCCGTGATTTTGAAAGCAGCTTTGCATTGAAGGGACTGCTGCTCCTGGCTGCATCGCCCATCACCGGGTTAGACACTCCCCTGGGGGAATCTTTGCAAAGCAACCCACTAGCTAGTCTCCGTTTCTTCTTCCATGACACTAGAGTGGAGTTCCACCTGCAGACAATTGGCATGCGTGGATGGATTTCTCTTCTACCTCCTGTAAACACATTCCCTCTTCTTACATTTTTGTTTTCTCTTCTCCTTCTGGCCTTAGTAACTAGCTTCTCGTTTGGGGAACTGGCAATGGAAGAGCAGTACGTGGTGACTCCAAGAGCCAGGAGGGGCCCTGTCAAGTACAGGACACCCGCAGAAACGGGAACTGGCAGGACATTTCTCTGATTTAAAAGGATTTTTTTTTTCTTGTGAAAGTTAAATTCAGCTTCATAGATAGAGAAATATGTAGGCCAAGTGTCATTTTAACCAGTTTTTTGTTTTGTTTTATTTTGCTTTTGTGGTACTAGGGCTTGAAGCCAGAGGCATTCTATCTCTGAGCTATACCCCCAGTCCTATTTTATTCTTTAATTTTGAAACAGTCTCACTAAGTTGTGGAGGGCCTCCCTAAATTGCTGAGGCTGGCCTTGTAATGCGATCCTCCTGTCTCAGCCTCCCAAGCACTGGGATTACTGGTGTGCATCACCACACCTGGCTTAATCAGGTTTTTAAAAAAACCAAACATGGGATTTGGTACCAGCAATGGCTGGATCACTTGACAACACTGGAGGATGCCCACTGTTAAGGCAGAAGACTGCACAGAGTGTGAGAGCTTAGCAAACGAGTTTAGCAACACCCAGATCCCTGCTCTCTAGAGGCCCCGTTCCCTCAGCCTGCCTCTGAAGGAAACCACTTCCAAACCTAATTAATTAATTAGTTAATTAGTTTGTTTGCAGTACTGGGGATTTAACCCAGAGGCATGCTACCTCCAGGCTACACCCCAAGCCCTATTTATTTTATTCTTTATTTTGAAACAGGGTCTCACTAAGTTGCAGAGGACCTCACTAAGTAGCTGAGGCTGGCCATAATCCTCCTGTCTCAGCCTCCCAAGTACTGGGATTACAATCACGTGCCACCACGCCCAGCCACTTCCAAATTTATAGTGAGAAGCAAGTGATTTCTTCACATAGCAGAGCCAATTAAAAATCAAACAAAGCATCCATTTAATATTCACTGTGGTCAGCAGAATCCTTAAGGATCACTTGACCTTGTAGGTCCAATCCTTGCTATGCCACCTGGATTGCTTCAGAATATGTCACATGGCACGTGCAACCAGAGGCCAAGGTGACTGCAGTTCTCCAAAAGCAAAGACCTAGCAGGACACTGGACACGTCTGCCATCTGCCACATGAGTTTTCTTTCTTACAAACTAAACTGGAAATCCTGGTTATTCTAGCAAATGACAGAATGGTAGGGTGGCTAGTTTAATGTTGGACTCTGGTCTATTCTTTGCCGGGGCTACAGAACTCTGTGCACTTGAACCCCAAGTATTTGGGGAGGAAAGGAGAAAAAGGGACAAAAGAGTACATTGAAAGATGAGTTCCTAAATTAAAATTAAGTTGAAAGCACCTAAGGAACCTGTAAGGCCCAGCCCACCCCAGTGCAAAGGAGTATGTCAGAAATGGCAGCCCGCTCATGTCTTCACTCCTTGATTAATTCTAGGGTTCACTGGTTCATGCTGGCAAGCCGCCCTCTTCTTCCTCCTGACCACAGAGGCTGTCAGACCTCAGAGGAGCAGGCAGCCTCTTTGGCCTTCACAGCCTGCTCCACCCATAAGTCCAGCCCACGGCCACACGCTGAGCACCAGGGGCAGGGGTAAAGGCCGCAGAAGGCCAGGGTGGGCACTGGCGGGACGTGCTTAGGGAAGCAACAGGCGATGGCAGGAAGAAAAGTAAGCTGAATGATTTGTGTGTGTGTGTGTGTGTGTGTGTGTGTGTGTGTATATAATCCTTGGCCCATAGCCTGTCAACAAATATTTTTTTCTCTATCATCCTGGGCTACCCATTTAAATCTAAAAACTATCCAAAGGATGCTCAAATGAAAATAATACAGATGGAGCCATTTTAAAATATGGTTGGAAAAGCATGTGAACTTGCTGTGAACCAGTATATTTCTTTTTATTTTATTCTTGCGGTACTGAGGATTGAACCTGGAATCATTCTACTTCTAAGCTTCACTCCCAGTTGTTTTTATTTATTTATTTATATATTTATTTATTTACTTACTTATTTTGTTTTGAAACAGGGTCTTTCCACGTTGTTGAGAGTCTTGCTGCATTGCTGAGGCTGTCTTCAAACCTGCGATCCTCCTGTCTCAGCCTCCCATGTGCTGGGATGGCAGGCATGCATCACCAGGCCCAGTTGAGTCAATCTATTTCTAAGAATGGCTCCATCTATCTGATACGGTGGGCCAATCTTAATATGGGAATGAATGAGACTCATTATGAGCTAGCCTTGGGCATTTAGATGCATGTTTACTAGCTGATTCCCCAGAACCTATTGAAAAGCAGGCAAATACTGTTTGGGACCCTTTCCTCTCATTCCTAGCTAACTTCTTCAGGACTAGCAGAAGACCTCAAAGGTGAACTTTAGAATGCAGGGGGCAGCTTTTACTTCCTCTGGCTTCTCCCTGACACTGTGCCTGGGTGACAAGCATTTCTATTTCTACTTCACTACAAGCAGACCCTTTCCTCATTCCAGCTCCTCATATGAAAAGCAAGAAAGAATTCATATGCAAAGTCAAAATGAATGTGCTAAATGCCAGCAGAGACCAAAGTCAGGAGGGGGAAGTGTCTTCCCAGGAACTGATGGATTCAGCTTAATTCCTGCTGAAAATGCTATAGTTTAATACTGTGCATCAAAGTGTATACTAAAATATACTAAATATAATAATAATAATAAACAAGGTGAGATTTTAAAACTATCAGCAAAATCCCCTAGCACCCACAGATAGAGCTGCTGGGTGGATTTGCTTTTATGGAAACTAGAGAAAGAAAGCCTGCTGTGGGGTTACCCTCCTGGGAAGCACACAGCCTGATTTTATGAATATTCTGCCACCTCCAGACTGGAGTGTCCCTGTGTTTAACTCTTGGTACATCACGTGAGCCCACAGTCCTGCAAGCTGGTGGTTTCCAGTGGAGTAAATTTAGGCAGCAACCACACTCAATTAATTCAGAGAAAGAAGAGAGAGCTAATGTGAATATTTAGTATTTTTCGTAAGAGAAAATTATTTTAGATTTACATACTAGAAGTAATTAGGTATACCTTGCAAAATTGTTCTTTGTTTTGCTTTTTTGTATTTCCTCAATTATGTGTAGCAATAAAAATACGTGTACAGGCAGAGAGACATCTCGTATGACTGAAAATCTATCCATAAAACTAACGTCCGTTCTCATTCCCAGCATACTCCAACAGAGCCAATGGTAGAGGTGCAGCTTTTCCTCTTGGATAGGCCAAAGTTACTGAAACCAAGAGGGTGAGTCTTTCAAAATGAATGTGACTTCTAATTCCAAATAACCACATCTCTAAGAAATACCCAGGTTACTGTGCCACTACATTTTTAGTTAAATAACTGACAAAGAAGGCAAAATAAAGGGAAGCTAATCGAAGACGGCCCTGGAGTGTTCCAAAATTGGACAAGAAGCGCCCTGCCATGGGATATCAGGAGTGGAGGAGAGAGCTGTTCATGAAGCTATAACATAGAACTTCTTAAGATCTTAAAATCATACCTTACAATTTCTCATTTGCAACATCAAGCAGGCCTGCAGGCTGAATGGTAGTGCAAATATGTCACCAATATTATTTCTATTTTGGTTGTTTGATTTTTGGTACTGGGGATTGAGCCTGATGAGGTAGCCTAGGAAGCAAAAAGTTAGGTAGGAGGATGGTATTGGGAGGATCCAGGAAAATATAGTTTTTATCCAGGAAAATATAGTTTTAAAATCTGGAGAGTTAAGCTAACTCCACCCCTTGGAAGTTTTTTTTTCTTCTTAGGAAGCCCTGCCTCGCCTGAGGCCCACGCCCTAATCTCCGGAAGCCCTGCCTTACCTGAGGCCCATGCCCTAATCTCTGGAAGCCCTGCCTCACCTGAGGCCCACGCCCCAATCTCCGGAAGTCCCGCCCCACCTGCACCTATCTGACCACCTATTCACCCATCTGAATCTGAGGAAGAGGAGGAGCCAAACCCTTTCCGGTGCCCATCCTCCTGGGATAAAAGTGAGTCGCAAGACGCCCACTTCCTCTTCTTCCCTGGACTCACCTCTGGGAGGCGCGCGGCGTGCCCTTCTCCTCCATGCCTTACCTCCCTTCCCACTTCCCTCTCCCAAGTTCCTGAAATAAACCCAGCATGTTGTTTCTGACTGGCACGTGTTAAAATTCTTTTTTTCACAAATACCAAGGACCTGCGATTTGGGGGATTGGCGTACCCCATAACAAGCCTAGGGACATTCTACCTCCAAGCTATACCCTCAGACCTTTTTCTTTTCTTTTTTTTTCAGTACTGGGGATTGAACTCAGGGGCATTCTACCTCCAAGCTATACCCCCGGCCCTATTTTTTATTCTTTATTTTGAAACAGGGTTTCACTAAGTTGCAGAGTGCCTCATTAAGTAGTTGAGGCTGGCCACGAACCCGGATCCTCCAGTCTCAGTCTCCCAAATGCTGGAATTACAAGTGTGCACCACCACGCCTGGCTACCCTCAGATCTTTTTAATTTTTATTCCAAAACAGGTTCTTGCTAAGTTGCTGAGGGTCTTGCTAGTTGCTGAGGCTTTCCTCAAACCTGAAATCCTCCTGTCTCAGGCTCCCAAGTACTGGGATTACAGGTGTGCACTACCACATCCAACTATCAGTATTATTTTCAAACATTTACCTGTATTTAGTCTAGATGATTTCCAATACTATAGACTGGCAGACATACATGTCATTAATAATGGTGTACCCAAGTACAGAGAGAAAATCTTGCCCCATAAGACGCCATGGATGCCTGGTAGCTTACACTGAAACCACACACCTCAGAGACTCATGTGAAGAACTATAGAAAAAAAATATGACAAAACCAAGAATTGGCAAGATGGCAGAAAGCTCACAGGACCTCGTGGTTGGTGAGAAGGAGGAAGATGATGAACAGAAGGAAGGAGGAAGGTCCTTCTTGCATTGCATCCCTTTCCACCAAGGAAACACAGGTAATACCCCCAAATGGATTTTAGTTGGTATTTTTTTTTTTTTCGGTACTGGGGATTGAACTCAGGGGCATTCTACCTCTGAGCTACACCCCCAGCCCTATTTTTTATTCTTTTTATTTTGAAACCAAGTCTCACTAAGTTGTGGAGTGTCTCACTAGATAGCTGAGGCTGGCTGCGAACCTGGATCCTCCAGTCTCAGCCTCCGGAATGTTGGGATTACAAGCGTGCGCCATCACGCCCAGCCCCCCAATGGATTTTAGAAGAATGCTTACCTTGTAGGCCACTCTGAAGTAGCCAGTTAAACCAGAAAACCGTATTCACTCAGCATACATTTAACAGATGCCAGGAAATAAGAAATAAAGGTCTCGCAGGTTGGAGAAAAGGGCATTAAGATGCTCTCTTGCAGTGGGAACCTGCCATTCCCGGTTTTGGTTTCCTACTTTCAACTAACGACCTTAGCCTAGATAACCTCTGAGGTCACGACCATCTGTGGCCACCTGAGAAAACAAAAGGAAGCCTTGGTTCAGCTTAGCCCGTGGCGCATGCGCATCTGCTCTTCCAACGTCATCTGCTGGGCTCCATTCGGATGCCATAATCCATTAGTTTACTAATATAATCCC
Organism: Graphiurus murinus; assembly: GCA_004027655.1. Taxonomy (NCBI): domain Eukaryota; kingdom Metazoa; phylum Chordata; class Mammalia; order Rodentia; family Gliridae; genus Graphiurus; species Graphiurus murinus. The sequence continues at coordinate 12,000 of PVLC010020898.1, forward strand.
TCTAGGTTATAATTAATAGGAGCAACTAACCTGGGAAAACTTCAAGGAGTCGAGTAAGTGAAGTAAATTAAATGCCAAGATGACACGGGCAATGGAAATTGTTGGAGATGAAGTCCTCCCCAGGCCCAATAAGGATATACTAATCATCCCGCCCGCCATCCCCTCCCCTCACTAGACCTCCACAAGCCAATTCCACCCCAACCCACGCGGAGATGAGACAGGGCGCCACCTATGGGCAGCCACAGGTACGTGTCTGATTTTACATCTGTATTTCTTGTGCATGAGCACATGTATAAAAACAGACACATATATTCTTAAACATCAGATTGTTTCCCCTAGTATTGATGGTAGACATCAGTCAAATTATACTGTTTATTTTTATATGCTACGTAACAATTTTTAGTGAACACCTGTGCTATAAATATGTGATAAGAGAATAAATGAATGTGGCTAAGCCCATGAAACAACCAATTGACATGGAATGGGGAGGGTGATGTAACCAAATTATGGTGTCTAGGTCATGTTCGGCAAGATCGAGTTATACACCTTCATCTCTGGAGGATTGCTCGGTTTTCTCACCTTAGAAACAAGGGGGGTGTGAACGACAGCATGGAAAGTCAGGTAAGTTCCCAAGTCCAGTGGACACTGCTAAGTTCACATCATGTGCATGCCTGTCTCTGTGGTGCCCATGGATGGTAAAAAGGCAGAGAATGGCTATTAAAGAGTACCCAAGAGAAAGCTCGGCACTCAGCAATAAATACATGAAAACATGTCCAATATGGTTAGTAATCTGGGATATGCAAATCAAAACTACACTGACATTCCATCTAATCTCAGTTAGAATGGTAGTCAGCAAGAATATAAACAAAGAATATAAACAAAGGTGGTGGTGCGCACCTGTAATTTCAGTACTTGGGAGGCTGAGACAAAAGGATCCCAGGTTTGAAGCCAGCCTCAGCAACTTTGTGAGGCCCTCAGCCACCTAGTGAGACCCTGTTTCCAAATAAAAAAATAAAATAGGACTGGGGGTTTATCTCAGAGGAAGAATGCCTTGGGTTCAGTTCCAGGAAAACACACACACACACACACACACACACACACACACACACACACACACACTACAAACTAATAAACATTGGCAAGGATGTGGGGAAATAGGAACTCTTACACACTGTTGGTAGGATTATAGATTAATACAACCATTTTGGAGATCAGTACGAAGATTCCTGTAAAGACTAGTAATGGAAACACATGACCCAGCTATACTACTCCTTCATATCTTTCCAAAAGAACTAAAGTTAGGATACTATAGTGATAAATGCATACCCATGTTTACAGCACAATTTACAGTAGCCAAATTGTCTGTCCACAGATGAATGGCTAACAAAACTGTGGTATGTACACACAGTGGGAATTTACTCAGCCATAAGGAAGAACAAAACTATGTCATTTACAAGAAAATGGATGGAATTAAAGAATATTATAAGATCAGCCAGTCTCAGAAAGTCAAGGATCACATGTTTTGTTTGTTTGTTTGTTTGTTTGTTTGTTTTCTCATATGTGGAAGCTAAAAAGAAAAGAGGAGGCAGAAGGGACTTTGGGCCAATGAGGAAAGTGACCAGTGGAACAGTGGAAGGACACTGGGAGAGGGAGGAGAGTTGAGGGAAAGGAGGATTGAGGGAAGAAGCAGTTAAATTGCTATGTCCATGTATGAGGCAGCCTTTCCTCTTTCACTAACCTGTACAGAGAGGCGGGATGGGGAGCAGGGAGGATGCGGAGGGCAATACCAAGTGACATGTGCTTGCATGAATGTGTCACTTTGAACCTTGCTGTGACACATAATTACAATGCACTAATAAAAATATATCAAAAAAGAAAGCATGACACTCAGGAATAAAAATTCTCAAATGAAAAAAACAATTCAATGAAGAAAAAAGAATGTTTGTATTTCTACCCATCAACTAAGGAAGAACTCACCTTTGCTAGATCAGGAGACACGTGTAAGTCCCAGAACGACACTTACTTAGTGAAGCTCTGTACCCAAAGACTGGTCATTAGTCACTACTTTGAAAAACCAAAAGGTCAAGTAACATGTCTGGGCTGAAAGAAAAGGCCTTCCAATGTTTTATGCAAAGAAATAAAATGGTATACTTGTAGGGGAGCTTCTCTACCCCTAGATAATCCTGTTTCAGAAATGCCTTTATATGCGATCTGAGAAGGGCCCCTGGAAAGGTCCATTAATGAGGACACAAGTAACAAAACAAACAAAAAGGGTGCAGAGACACACACAATCAGAGAGGACGCTACCAGTCAGTCTGAACATATACCAACTCCCGTAAGTGCAGGGCACATTAAAACCACCAGGCGGGCACATGCTGTATGACATTCCAGCATCAAATAAACCATCCTTCCAGGAGCGTTATCCAAGGTGGAGCTCGCAGAAATGCAGCTGCCCTCCAGGGAATGCGCCTCTTCCCTCCTCAGACAATGCGAGCGACTCGTCAGGGCCATCAGTCAACGCCACGTGTGCTCATCTGATAGTTCCGTCATCAGATGGTACTGCAAATTTCATTACATATTTTAAATCATGTTAACATGGTTTGTTAATGCTGGTATTCACTAAAAGGCCACAGTTATTTAGGTAATGAATGGGCAGGATAATTCTTATACATATTATGGAAGTGTCACTTGTGGAGATTCTACATATTGTCTTTTGAGAATCTGTCTCCATCATTAGTTAAGTGTCATGGCTGAAAATGCATATCAGAATGTTTCGGGACATCACAGCCACAATTTTAGTAATTGTTTATAGAAGTAAACAATGAACAGCCGGGCCTGGTGGCACATGCCTATAATCCCAGTACATGGACAGCTGAGACAGTAGGATCATGGTTTCGAGGACTACCTCAGCAATTTGGCAAGACCTATCTCAACTTGGTGAGACCCTGTTTAAAAAAAATAAAATAAAATAAAATAGGGCCTGGGGATGTAGCTTGAGATAGAATGCCCTTGGGTTCAATCCCCTATACCAAAAAAAATAAATAAAAAGAAGAGAAAAGACATAAACAATGTACCTATCAGAAAGAAAACTACTTTAAGTTATGTTAAAATATTGTTTCAAGTTAGCTCTATCAGAGATCCCCAAGGCAAAACCTAAATTGTACTGCTTAAAAAAGAAAAGAGGGAGCCAGCCACAGTGCTACATGCCTTTAATCCCAGTACTTAGGAGGCTGAGATGGGAGAATGGCAGGTTTGAGACCAGCCTCAGCAATTCACTGAGGCTCGCATCAACTTAGGGAGTTTTTAGCATTCTGCTAGCTTTGCCCCAGTCCTAGTCTCCACCTTCCTATGCACATAACATCTTCCTTTTTGTGTGTCAACATCACAGTAGAGACAGCATCTCCATTTTGTAACTTTATCCCACTACTCTTGTCTCTCCCCGCCGGGCAGGAAACAACACATCCCCATCGGGGTTCATCACCTCACTGTCACCTTCCGTCCTTTCTGTCCCCTAAGAGGTAAGTGCTGAGAAGGCAAGGGGAAGAACTGTCCGTACTTGTCATCCCTTGTGTCAGCAGTTGACACCACAGGGGGGTGCTCAGGGAGGGATCTCAGAAGGCAGCAGAGCAAGTTGTTCTAGAGGAGCAATCCTGCAAGGATCCTCCAAGGACATGGTGTGTGGGGGGGGGCAACAGTGCATTGCAAACTTTAAGGAATGAAATACAGCCAAGAAAAAAGCAAGAGAGGGCACTGTCCGTAGTTAACAGTAGTGTTTCATAAAATGTTTGTTTTAGGAATTTATACTCAAAAGTATAGATTGTGTACACACACACACACACACACACACACACACACACACACACACACCCTTAGTAGTCAAAAATATTTGAAAGATACCCTTTTAGAACAAGATGTAACCTAAACACACAAACACACACCGTTACTGAGTTCCTGCTGTCTATAAGTGTCCATTAGCATTGCCATTACTGGTTCCTATTGTCTGCAAGAACCACATTAAGTGAACTGAATAAGAAATAAATAGGCATGGTGGCGCATGCCTGTAATACCAGTACTTGGGAGGCTTGGAAGTCAGTGGGTTCAAGGCCAGGCTGGGTAACTTAGCGAGACCTTGTTTCAAAACAAAACAAAAATTTAAAGGGCTGGGGGTAGAGCTTAGTGGTAGTATATACCTGGGTTCAAAACCTAGTACCACAAAAAAGGAGATAAGAAATAAAATGTTCATGATGATAAAATGTTCATGATGATAAAATTGGGAATATAAGTGGCTAACTAGGAAATAGTAGTAGGCACAGGATAAAGAGAAAAGTAGGGAAACAGAAGGAAAAAGAACAACCAAGAAAGACATAAGTATTTATCATATCTGTGAGGAATTTATAATTACATGCATGCACATGCATAAGTGAACACAAATGTACATGAATCTGATGAAAAGATTTGTCATCTGGGCACTGGCACTTCTGAGCACTTCATAGCAATCGATAACTAATGTTATACGAATAATAAAGGAAACAAGTTTTTGAAAATGCTTCTAAAATTCTGAAGACAGGAATGGTTTTATTAGAATATCCAGTTTTTCAAAGAATATTACAATTTCTGTTCTTGAGAATGAACAATAGAGAAATGTGTCCAAGAGTATAGACCAAGATCAAGTTACTTTGGGCCTGGCTTTAAGAGATTCTGAAGGATATGCCTGTACTTCAACCCAAGTCACTTCATTAATTAAAATTTGACATGCTTAAAAAAAAAAAGTGGGAAGATTGAAGGTAATATAAAGAGGCTGAACAGGAGGATCACAGGTTCAAGGCTAGCCTCAGCAATTTTAGTGAGGTCCTCAGCAACTTAGTGAGATCTTGCTTCAAAATAAAAAATTAAAATAGGGCTGGGGGTATAGCTCAGACATAGAACACACACACACACACACACACACACACAAAAAAAAAAAAAAAGGAAGGAAAGAAGACAAGCAGAGTGTGGGGTAAATAAAATGTACTAGGATCACTAAAAAGTGAAGGAAGTTGATATGAGAAGCATAAGCCTTGATATGTCTAAAAAAATGGGCAGGGTTGGGCTATGAACTCCCCCAGATACATCAGGCTTTAATTCTGTTATCAAATGGAAGGGACTATGGTGGCCCCTCAGGGGTTCCCTTGGAATTCAGAGTTAAAGGGCACTTGGCACCTGCAGCAGCCTGGCTCCCTGTATGTCCCCGGGTCATGGTAGAGATAACATCCTTACAACAGCTGTTTTACATGTCCTTGAAAATCAACAAGATTTCAGGGAAGTTCACCTTCAACTGGTGGGAGATGAAGCAATCGAGCATTTCTTGAATCTGACAATGTGCCATTGGTTAGCCCCTTGACAAACCCCAACTATGAAAACCATCTTCCCTTTGTACAGAGAAAAACAAAATCCATAGCCCAGAGAGGCCAGTGTGAGTGCCCATTCACAGGAGGCTCTGGGACTCCTTCACTTGGAGGCTGCTTTCTTGGACTCTGAAGGCCGCACACTGCCTTCCTGCCATCTCACACCGAATCCTGCTTTGGCTGCCCTGAGATACACTGGCTCTTCTTGGTTCCTGCCCCCCTTGCAATCAATGCTGGCAGTGAACTCTGGGAAATAAACGGATTGAGCCGTGAGAGGTACATAGAGCATGGCTTGGAACCACGCAAGTCCTAATAAACACGGGTTGTGTCGTGGTTGGTAGTCTCTTTCCTCTAGAACTGTACACTCCTTTGGTGACCCCATTAGAAACGGACATGGGAGCACGCTAATCAGTGGTCAGGCGGGCTTCGGCAAAGGTGAGATTGACTTAATTTTTTTTTTTTTTAATTGTGGCTCTGGATCAAAAAAGGTCTCCACCCTGGGTCCAACGATGAATCCAATGGAGCCTTCTGCCTGGCAGAGAGACAGAGGGACACTGGAAGATAAAACGTCCATGCTGGGGACACGGCGACACACAGAGAGAGAGCCCCTCCCAGACCCAGGATAAAGGAGACCCGGGTGTCCCCCAAACTTTCATCCATCAGAAACACACCAACTCCGTCCTGAGACTGGGAATGGAAAGAACAAAAAGGAGAAGAAAGGCGCCATTATTTTCAGGATTGAGTGTAATCCAGAATCCAACTCTTTTGAAATATGTTGTATTTATTTTCCTTTAAATGTCTTCCTTATAGGAAATTTGCTCAGGGTTAATGTTGAGATTCCAGCCATGCTGATTTCATTACTGGGTCTTTTGTGGTTACAGAGAATCAACAAAGAGACAAATGACACACGGAACGTGTAGAGGTCAACAAGGGACGTTGAATTCTAAGTAGAAAAAACAGACTTATTGTGTTCACCTGCCTAAGAATATTAAAATATCAAAAAAAATTTTTTTTCAAGTTCCCAGATTTTATAGACTCCCTCCTCCCACCCCCTTTGAAAGAGTGAGAATACTAATAAAAACATTATGCAGGTCTCAGTAGTTGATACACGGTATTTATTTTGGATCCAGCAAATATACTTTTTATAACTTTTCTCTGAAAGAAGGAACTTTCTAGCTCGGATTACTTGGACACTCTTACTGTTTATTCTTCCCTTTTTGAGCAGTCAGAAGAGATTTCTCTCAGTACTTCAAATAAATAAGATATCCAGCTGAACAAACACCATATATTCTCGTGGATTACTTTGGCTTCTTAAAGAATGTTTCACTTTCTTATTTTTTTTCTAAAATGTAAATGATTAAAGAGACCCCATCATTTGAAACTCAAGAATGAAATGTTGAAAGTGGTACAACTTCTACACAAGGTGGGATAGGAAGGAGCAAAGAGGCACAGCTCAGGAAAAGAGCTTGACATTCCACAGGGAAAATCTGAATGCAACCAAGGAAGATATCGTATTATATACTATAACAGGGATGGTTTCATGACATGAAATCCAAACGTTTGCATTTGAAATCAACTTCAACCATATTTTCTGAAAAGGTGCCAAATAAAAGGTAGAGTGTTTCCTCATTTTTTTTAGGTTCTTATATTTTAAAAAATCAAACAAACAAACCCCTAAACAACATCGACAATCAATCCTATGGATTATACATAGTCTGATTAAGCAGAATAATATTCTACATGTGCTTTAAAATGATTGGTGGGCCTTATCTAGTAACTTTTAAGGCTAAAAACAAATGCTCAGAGCGTCCGGCCAGTTTTTGAAACTCAAGTCTAATCTCAGCAATGCAAGTTTCCTTAAAAATAAAATAAAGTAAAATTGGGGGCGATGGATGAACGTGGGCCCCTTCTACCAGAGACTCAAGGACAACATAATCCACATGCTTCCTTACTCTTTTCATAAGCTTTCTTATTAAAGGACTAAATCTTATCTCCCATCATGAAGCAGAGATGCAGAAGTATATAAAGGAAAAACAAAGGGTGTATTTGACATGTCTGTCGGTCCAGAAGGAAGGAGGAGCAGAAGAACTCGGGAAGGATGCCAACAGAGGAAGCAGGAGGCCAGAGCAAAGCCACCAGAAACAAGCGCTTGGCTCCGGGCTGGGGAGCAAGTGTGGTCAAGGTGTGCATGAACCTGCCACCGTGCACCACGAGCCTCCACCCCCCCCCCCCCAGAAATGAAGCAAAACCCTACCTGTGCAGGGGTTGTGCAGCCTTTAAGACAGTCCCCAGGGGTCCCTGACGCCTAGGGTTCCTACCACTGTGAAATCCTATCCCAATGCAGGGGCATTCTACCTCCAAGCTACACCCCAGCCATTCACTTGCACTTGCGTGTTCTCTCTCTCTTTCCCTCTCCCTCTCCCTCTCCCTCTCTGTCTCTCCCTCTCTCTTCTTTAGAAACAGGATCCCACTAAATTGTTGAGGCTGGCCTCAGACCCTCAATCCTCCTTTCTCAGCCTCCCAAATACTGGGATTACAGGCACCAGCCACCACGCCTGGCTAGTGACTTTCTTTTTAACAAACAAGAACACAGCAAAGGTGATGAGATGTCACTTCTGTAGTCAGGTCACAAGGGAATCGTGACATCCCCCTTGCTAGTAGACTCGGTTCTTTCTTGATTGTCATGCTTCGATAAAGCCAACTACCATGTTGCTGAGACACTAGTGGCAAAAAGCCCAGGGCTGGTAAGGAAGCCAAGTCTCAAGTCTACCCAGCCAGAAGAGACTGAGCCCTCCCACAAGCCCACGTGTGAGGAAGGAGGGTCTCCCCAGCAGAGCGTTGGGGTGACTCTCCCCTGGCCAAAGCCATGACCATTGCCCGAGAGACCCTCAAGCAGAAGGCCCGCTCAGCTCAGCCTCGCCCAGTTCTGGCTCTGCATGGTTGCTTGTGGAGGTCCGTGACCCCCGCTGGCTTTGCTGTTGTGTTCGCTCTACCTCCCTCTAGCGGTGGTGCTACCTCTGGCTCCAAAGCCCACGCCCCTTTCGTACTTTCTCTCTAGGACCAGAAGGGTGGTTTGGAGATTACCAAGGACTCTCTGGTGTCCCCACTGTGCCACATGCACTGGGTGATCAGGTCCCATTAGGCTGACAGTTTACTGATTAGCTTTATGGATTGTCCTTACCAATACCATCTCATCTGACTGAGGAGGAAAAAAAGATGCCAATACCACTGTGTCTCTATTTTGCTCTCAGCCTCTAACCAGATCCAAGATAAAATAACAACAACAATAGTAGCAAGAAGCCCAGTTATCAGACTACATATAAGTAGGCTCCTACTTGACTATTCTGGGGTAATTTCCCAGCCTCTTTTCCCAAGCAAAGCAAAGGGTAGGAGCATCAAAAACTTTAATAGTGCTCTCTCTGTATTTGCTTTGTTTTCTAACTGACGATGATGAAATGATTTCATCCTTGAAGATGAAACGGGGGAAAAAAGTCACTCACATGAACTAAAGGAGGCTCCGGCCTGAGTCCTGTGGTTCCCTCCTCGTTTCTCTGCTCATTATCCGTCTGCCAGTACATGGTCCTCATGAGGACAGGGCCCTTACTCAGCATTCTGTCCATAGCAGAGTGCCCCAGCAGATGCCAGATGCCCGGTGTTCAGAACCCAGTGGATGGACATGCTTCAAAAAGACCTGTGGCAAAGCGTCGTGGTCCACACAGGAATTTATTTGGGCAGAGTCTTACTTCTGGCCTTTCTTCTCTTTGTTCACCAATGTCCCCATCCTTTCTGAAAATAGGTGGGGTGACATATTTATAAAGGGGCACTGGCTGAAATGATTGTCATGAGATAAAAAAAAAAAAAAGATTCTGCATGCTAGGTTGGTCTATTAGCTCCACTGTGAGGTCCACATTTCACAGGGGCTCACCCCTGGTCCCCTTAGGTTTACTGTGGGCTGGAACCTGAGATCCAAAAGTTGCAGGGTAGAATTATGGGGCTGAGATGATCCCTCTGGAGGCTTCTGGGCCAGTCATTCTCAAGGGTAATCCCACCATTTCCAACGAAAGAAAAAAATAGCAAGCTATGATGGGTTTTCCCAAAGATCAAATGTGTTCTCCGGCATGAGTGCCTCCTCCCCAGACTGAGTCCCTCCAGCAATTTCTAGCATTCAAATACCTATTTTCTTGAGCTGGGTGTGATGGCACACGCCTATAATCCCAGTACTTGGGAGGCTGAGACTGGAGGATAGTAGAATCTAGGACAGCCTCAGCCACTTAGAGAGACTCTTGGCAACCCAGCAAGACACTGTTTCAAAACAAAAATATTTAAAACATGGGCTGGGGGTGTAGCTCAGAGGTAGAATGCCCCTGGGTTCAATCCTCAGTACCAAAATAAATAAATAAATAATTAGATACCTAATCTTATATAAAGTGATGGGATTACTCAACAATAGGAGTTTCTTTTCCTTCAATGTGGGCAGAATGAAGTCTGTGAACCTGGGTTTGTCTACCTTTCTTATTTCCTTTCAAATAAAACCATTTTGTAATCTGTCAGGACAACTAAATCTTGGTTAACTGGTAAATTTTACAGATAAGAAAACCGAGGCCCAGGGAGGGTCCCTGATTAGCTTAGAGACACAAGATTGTTTAGCGCAAACTGAACAATTCCATGAAATGAGATGAGACAGAAAGTGTTAAACCTGTGTGCATGGAGTCTAGACTTTAGCCGGCTCTCAGGGAACCCAGAAATATGTTCTCTGCTGATTTGCAAAGCATTCCTTTATCTTAATGTAATAAGATGCCAGGCGAGGGAGTCTTCTAAATACTCCAGAAGGGAAGGCTGGAGTCTTCTTCGTTTTCTGCTAGAAAAACATTACTTTCCACCTCCCAGGGAAAACAACACGTTCAGTGAGTTATACAGAAACCAACATGCATAGAAAGAATGTTCCAGAAAGTCGGGGGGTGGGGGAGTTCAGCGGAAACTCCTGGCATCTGTTGAATCATACTGGCCTCTTGTATCGAAACAGAACCAAGGCCAAAAATTATTGGAAAGAAGTATGAAATTGGAGAAAAAGGAAGCTGTAAGGGGAGGATCAAAGGAGGCGATGCTAATTTACAAAAAGAAAATAATAAAGCAATAAAAGGGTTAGAAAGAAAGCTATAAGAGACAGCGAGATACTGAACTGCCTGCGGGGCCACGGAAGAAAAAAGACAGGGAAGACAACATTGGGGGGGGGGGATTTCCAATCTTGGTTAAATGTTCATTAAATAATTTGTCACACATTAAGACCAGAGAGCCACTTTTCCTCCTCTTGGGTGTTCGATGCAGGAACAAAGGCTCGGGCGGACTTAAAACGCTCTCCAAGGAGGAGGAGGACGACAGGGACCCGGCGCCAGGGTCTCACAAAGCCTTCTCTTTGTTTGTGACAAGAAAGGGGCTGATCTTTCCTGGGAGCTAAGGCTGTTGAGGGCGACGGAGGAAGCCAGAGGGGCTTAAACTGGGACCCCGGGAAGCCTGTGTTTGCTCAGTGGCTGTTCAGGCTGCTACAGACAGGGAGAGGTAGACCTTCCTCAGTACTGAGCCCAGAGGCGTTTTACCTCTGAGTTGTATACACCCCCAGCCCTTTTTGCTTTTTTAATTTGGAAACTGGATCTCACTAAGTCGCTGAGGGTCTGGCTAAGTTGCTGAAGCTGGTTTCAAACCTGCGATCCTCCTGTCTCAGCCTCCCAGGTGCTGGGATTGCAGGTGTGTGCCACCACACCCAGCAATAGATGGACCTTCTATGACTGATACAGCACCCTCATTAGGAGCAGGGTCATTGATAAGCCACCCGTAGAGACGGGACCCCTTTGCTTGTGAGCTGAGCCAGGTGCAGAAGGACAAATGCTGCAGGATCTTCTAACCACAAGGTCCCTTAACGTTAACTTTCACCTGTAATACAGACAGCTTTCCCGCTTGGCACCCAAGACACATGCATGCCCATCTACTCAGTGGAGCCAGTTCAACAGCCTTCCCCACCCTTTCTCCTCACCGCCAGAGCTCCCCTCCCTCGAATGGCCCCAAATGTCAGTCATACACTTTCCCAGGCTCCCTTGCACCTGGGATAGGGCCAGGTCACCCAACCCTAGTCAGCAGCAGCTGAGGAAAAGTCAACTTGGGAGGACGGTTCTGAAACAGAATAATCGTCCCCTTGATAAGGGAGGGAGGGAGGCATGGAGGGGCCCCCACCACTCCATCTTGCCTTTAGACCTTGTCATGTAGAATGAAATGATGGGTGCTGCTACAACCAGTTTGTGAGCATGAAGAGGAGAACGAAGGAACCTTGGTTATTCCAGCCACCTTTAAGCAGGTGTTGATAATTTACAACACATTCGATCATAAACATCCAGACAATAGCATCTGAACTGATGTAGGAAGCTGAGCTCAGAAAGGCCAAATTGTTTCAAAATTACACAACTAAAAAGGGAGGGGGAACTGCGTTTTAAACACAGGTCTAATGATTCCAAATGCTCTGACTTCCTCCCATGTCTGCTGGCATCTGGACAGGGAAAACAGGATCAAGTTGGAAGCTGTGGACAGAGCGATGGGAAGGGCTGCTGGTGCCAGCGATAATCCTGGGAAATCAGAAGGGTGTTGGGGTCTCTGTTGGGAGGAGAAGGGTCCCCCAGAGTCCTCTGCAGTCCAACCACAGACGGGCCCTGATAAGCCCAGAAAGGGCCGGGTGATCAGAAACCTGGGAGTCTCTAAACATTTAGATTACGCTGAAATTTCCACTTTACAAATTGTATTTCCTTCCTCTAACCTGAAAAAGCCCCCATCTCCCTTCTACCTTACATGTGATATGTGAATTTCCCAATCAAGAGTTGAACAAGGCCTTTGTCCTTGGCATCTACAGGGTAGGCAGCCACAGGTGTTTAAACGGGGCGAGGGGGGAAGTTTGTTTCTAAGGCACTCATTTTAAAGAACAAATCAACATCTATTTTCCCATTCATTATGTTTTAAATTGTACACCGATAAATCACCCAGCCTCGGGTTATTCAAGGGCAGAACTACCCAGAGCTTGGCTCTCCCGAAGGTTACGAGAATGACATCTTGTGCTTTTCCTGGCTATAATTTATAACCTTGCAACAGGACCAGCAACACCGGCCCATCCATTAGCCTGGGTTGTTGCACATCTGTTAAAACTCAGCACAAGGACTGGCTCTACACAGCCACAGGAAGAGAAACTCAATCATTTCAGAAGTTCTACAAACTCAAGTCATTTTTTTAAAATGTGGAACGATTTGAAAACACTGTTCCCTAAAACATCTGCTAAGCCCTTGCTACCCCAACACTTGATATTCTTTCTACTGTTAGTTGCCAACACAAATATTTGGTTGCATGAGGCGTTTGACGCTGCTCCACATTCTAACTTACATGCCGATAGGCAAAGGGCTGGCTCAGACCAGGGACCTCTGGCCAGGATATTGTTTACAAGGGCCTGAAGGCTTGTGTGGAAAAAGGGGTGGAGGGGGTGAAATTCACGAAGGTGCTATCAAACATTTTAACAGGGCAACATGACTGCACCATGAAGTACAAATGGCAGGGGCGCCCTGAGGCTTTTGACAAAAGTAAACGGACCCTGGGAGGAGCTGGAAGGCTCTGGACTGGAATGCCATTCTCTTGCAGGAGCTGGGCCATGTGCTTTTCAAGTGCAAAATAAAGATGAGGATTCAAACACTCCAGAACAGTTGTTAGGAGTAAATGAAAATGCTACTTACAGCATCGCACAGTGTCTGATCCAAACTGCCAAGCTGCATCTCACGTGGGAGTGATTGGGTCCCAATGTCATCGCACCTGGCTCCAACTCAAGTCTAAATGGCCCCGGAGCATTTCTTATTGCCACTAGATAGAACCAGGTGTCAGGTTTTGTGAATTAAAACCCCTAAGGTCATATGCTTGTATACATGCACTATATATATATATATATATATATATATATATATATGCGCACTATATATATAAATATATATATATATGCACTATATATATAAATATATGACAAACATTAAAATATATCTGTGTAAAATACAATTTTGAGTATTATAATTGCAGAAAAGGAACTAGAGAGACAGGGAAGTAAACGCTTCATTATGAGAACGTTCATTAAACTTTGGTTTCCTTTAGGATGTATCAGGAACAGCTATTTGAAGAATACTGCATCTGTTTTGAAACTACATTTTAAAATTACCCTATTTCCATTTGTACTCATTTTTATTTTATTACAATTCGCCGTGGCGGGGCATGAAACAAGTACTTCATCCCCAGAACCCCCGCAGTACACCTGTCCTGTCCCCTGGATCTCAAGAAGAGGGTGCCAGACACGTGGCTTTACCAGTAGGGGTCGCTGTGCTGAATATTAATCCCTACGAGTTTCTCATTAGTGATTATTATACTGCAGGCGGCCAAAATGGAAAAATTAATTAATTTCAAAGTGATAATGCATTTACAGCAACAATTAGAAATGTATAACTGTAAAAGGGCAACATTTAAAAGACAGATTACATTTAATAAAGTTGCACGAGAACATCCAATTGTAAAATTACTGATCTGCAACTATATTCCTTAAAGAGGCCCTTAAAATAGCCTGACTCCATGAAGGGTGACCTAATTACTGTAACTAAAATCACCATAGTCACAGCAAGTCACAGCAAATAAAAAAGGGCCGTGGATATTAGAATACTGCTGTTTAAGGCTCAAGGGAGCCGGCTGCAGAGGAGAAGCAAGACAGGGCTTCCGGGCACGAGGCGGGCTGCCTTTCTTCTTCCCTGGACCTCCTGTGAGGGCACAGGTATTCCAGCAATATTCACGTTGAGAAGAAAACACGTTCTCTAAGGTGAAATGCAGAAAGGGCCTGAAGCTCAAACCCAGCCTAGACCTCTGTTAGTGGGGGATTACACACCTAGGTTGAACTTCCCCATCTGCATGTAGGAATTTAGCTGGCATGAGGACATGAGTGTGACTTATGATGTCTGTCCAAAAGCCAGCTTGCATTACAATGGCAGAAGTGTGTCCACTGTCCACTGTCCATTGACAAATACCTTGTCATGATGGAAGGCCATGTCAGGCCCCACACCTAGGAGAGCACATGAGGGTGACATCCTCTATCAGTCCGGTTTTTCCTGGTACCAAAACTGACCAGTTGCAGGTCTATACTCATCTGTCCCTCAATATACAGAGTCCTAATTGTTGATGAAAGAGAGGGCGCCAGATGGGAGTACAACAAGCAAGTCCAAACTTCCCACTCCACCACTTCACAAACTGCGTGATATGGAACCTTAATGGTTGAAAAATACCACTGAGCACCGAAACATCTAAGTATTTGATTAGGATTTTTAGCTGGAATCTAAACTCAGCTCTATATTCCATAAACTTCCTAATCTTCATTTTTATCTTAAAAAAGTCCTTTTTGTGAAATATAAAAGATGTTATTTTACCAATTACTCAGGAACACAAGAATGGAATGTCTATACACGTGTCTTACTCCCTTGCAGAACAAATGTCCGGGTTGGAGACCTCCAAAGCAGGCTCCTTTACCCAGATACTCTTCCTACCTTGCCATAACTCTGTAACTCTGCCCCTGGGCCTTTGGGGCCAGGGAGGAGCCCTGGGTGTCCCCTTACATCTTTCACCAGACTTCTTTAGCACCGTTGCCATCAGCAGGATGCCTTTTGGGGAGCCACAACAGTAACATCACATGAGAAGCCTGAGTGCATTGTCTACAACAGGCGCTTCCTGACACAAAACCGTTCTCAAGGGCTGTGGACCGAGCACTAGATCTCCAAAGTCTCTGTATCAAAACAGAAATCACACCAAAGGAAAACAAATCGTCATCGATTCCACCAGGACCTTTGGCCACACATCACCTGACAGCGAGAAACCACCTGCTCCAGGCGGCCTGCTGAGACATCAGGAGAGCAAGAGAACACGCCGGGTCTACAGCTGGCGCAGACGCGGTCTGGGGCCGCCCCGACGGCTTGGACAGGCCCAATGAGGCGTACAGACCGGGAGGGGGCAGGAGACGCGAGGCCTGCGTGCTGCAGGTGCCCTTACCATGGACTTGGTGAACGGCCTGGCCAAG
>PVLC010020899.1:0-28664 GCA_004027655.1 Graphiurus murinus
ACTCAGAAGCAGAGGTATCAGCCCCGGCCAAGGTGAGAAACGGGGGTCTGGAGGCCGAGTGGCTCCCCACCGAGTGACCCACAGGAAAAGGGAATTCCACAAATTGAGATTTGTGATTCTCATCCAGATTCTAGACCTTGACCATCATGTCCGCCAGGCTGGGGAATGATCAGCTCATTTCACGTAGATCTCTGCTGTTTTAGGCATTTTCTTAAACTCCTAGTGTTAGTTCACTTAATCCATACAATGAGCCCTTGACACAAGTTCTTTATTACAACCAAGGAAATAGGTGTAGGGAGGTTAGTAAGAGGAGGGTACTCAGCACCAGGCAGCACTAGCGTTGGAGCTAGGTCAGGACTGGTGTGTGGTTCTGTGGTAGACACCTTGCCTTGCATCTTGCATGCGTGAGGCCCTGAGTTCATCCCCAGCACAGGAACAAATGAACAGAGGGATTCGAACTCAGATCTCCCGGACGCCACACACCGGTAACCTTTAGTCCTTGCCTCTGAACATTTCATTAGCGACTCTGGTTTAATAGGAAGAAGTGCATGCACTTAGTTCATTAAACTTTTAAATTAAAAAGAGTCCATATATATTGCGGCCTGGATGTGACTATCAGCCCAAGCGCAGCCTGGCTTGCCTACTTGCAGAAAGGCCAAGTTGATGTCTCTGCAGCGATAACGAAACCCTGCATCGGGGCGGGAGGCATTGTCAGTGACTGGAGTCCTGAGTGTCATCTCTGCAGGGGCCTCCCACTCCCCAAGACCACGCTGTGCATCCAAGGTCAGGCCTCTGTCCTTGAGCTGTGCTGGGGCAGGTCCCACGCCCCACCATGCCAGCCTGATGTCCCTCATTCCCGCTCCAAAGCTCCCTTTGTGACCCCCCCACCTACATGTTACTGTTTTATTACAACACTAACTTATTATCATAATGTGAAATACAAAGTCAGAGAGAAGCTAAAACACTCATAATCCAATTACCGCTCTCACACACTTTTAGCATCTTCCATTATTTTTCTACGTATATGTGTGTTTTCCACAATTGAGATAATGCACTATATAAAATGTTGTCTCTTGCTTTTCCACTTTTTTTCAGCATTTCCCATGTCATCAAAGAGAAACAACGATGAACACCCCTTCACGCACATGATTTCAGATTTGAAATACTCTGTACATCAGAGATATCATGACTCAGCCATGCCATGGCTGACAGATGTATCCAGGCTTTCTCTACGACATAGTGCGCTTGATAGTGAACACTCCCCATGTAAGAATTCTTTTCCATTCCATATTATGGGTTTGGGACCGATTTTTAGAAGTAGGTTAAAGGGTGCCAACATTCTTAAGAATTATGACAAATATTGCCAAATTGCTCCTGAGTACCAAAGCTATTTTTCAACTCTATCAACCTAATGGCAGCTAATATAATCTATATTATATTTGATAGTTTGGTTAAGAACCAATCCTTCCCTGACCACCTCCTGCCTTGTCCCTTTGATTCAGACCACCTTCTGGGAGGCGGAGTCAATCCTCTGCCTTCTAACTTTCCAGATGTGTCTTGGGTTTGTGTGGGTCACTTGCGAGAGCCTAAGCAGCTGGCTTCAAGATCCCAGCACTGCCCTCGCCCCCCGCTGAATCCTCTGGATTGAGGATCTCATTCCTGTTGGCTCTAACCTACATCTCTGCCTAATGGCTTTCGAATGCCCGTGTCTTTTGGTCTAAATTCATGAAATGTGCAAGACACCATGTAAGTATTAACATGACTGGCACCGAGTTTCCTGCCTCTATGCCCCCAAGACCCCTGAGGAAGTGTAATGATCAGGGACGTGTCTGGAAGGGTCCAGCAATAATGACAGCAGCTCTCGTTTACTGAGAATTTAATATGTGCCAAGCAGTATGTTAAGAACTGTACTACACTTTATATAATTCTTTCTGGGGGAAAATGACATATCACAGGACCATAATTATTCATATGAAATTCCCAGAACTAGTTGTTTTTCAAAATCCATAACTTCCAGATTTGGAGAAGGTAGTATTATCAAATAATATATATCATGCAACACATCTAGGGGATCCCAGGAAAGATGATACTACCAAATACCAAATATCACACAACATGTCCAGGAGTCTCAGGCAACAGACCAGCGTCAATCATATTCCCACAGTAAAGTGTGTGGATATTCATATTGAGTGGGGTAAAGATTATAAATAACCTCATATCAGCTGAGGTCAAGGTTTGCCATGACACACTGCCAAGTGGACCACAAAAAGAATATCTATATTTCTATTCTCTGTCATGAGGTAATAACTCAGATCACATAAAACCAGTATTCTATCATTAATACCTTAAATGAAAAAGGATCTATAGCCCAGTTTTGTTTTTACCACTAAGATTCCTACCCAAATAACCCTGAAGAAACTGGCTATAGCTCAAAGTAGGATTAACATCCAAGTTTTTTGAAGCATTGGTATCTATTTATTTATACTGAGCCCTAATAAACTTATGATATAGTCATGCATCAAGGAAAGGGCAAAGGTATATCAAATGGCCAACCTATATTCTTAGCATATTCTTTGCATATTCCCATAGGTGGTAATGAGTTCAACAATGAGAGGAGGAGTGAACTAATAGGAGCTTGCATCTCCCTTTGTTATATGTGGAACAGTCGCCTTAGAATCAAAGAGAATTTTTTAAATAATGAAAAAACTAATAATCAAAAGTGGAAATTTTAATAAAAAGGTTAAGTAGCAGACTAGATGCAGCTGAAGAGAGAATCATATGATTGGAAGATACACTTCATTTCTCACCAACTTCTGTAGAATGGAGCAAATGGAGAAAAAAAGACAACGAAAATATAAAGTTTAAGAGACATGTAGGATTAATATGGGAAAATATGAGAGAGATGATATGAGGAAATAGAATAAATTATATATTTTAATATAATATATATCCGATTAGAAATCTGAAAGGAAAAATGAATGGAAAAGAGGCAATATTTGTGAAGATAATGGATGGAATTTTTCTATTGTTTTTCAAAGACCTGAACTTTCATATTTAGAGAGCCCAGTAAACTCCAAGAAGGGTAATTCACCATAATCCATATTAGACACATTCTAATAATTCTGAATATAGATGACAATGAGAGATCTAAAAAAGGGCAAGGAGGAAAAATTAGATTCTCTGAACTGAATCAAGAATTGCAAAGATAGCCAGCTGATCAGCAGTAACAGGAAAGACAAAAGAAAATAGAATCATGTCTTCAAAGGGCTGGGAAAATAAATTGATTTGAAATCGTATGTCAGTTAAATATGTTTTCCAAAAATGATAAAAACATTTCAAGAAACCATGAGCTGACCCTTATTAAAAGAACTTTTATAAGGTCAACTCTAGGAAGAAGAAAAGATTCCAGAAAACATATTTGAGATTCAAGAAGGAATGTTTATCACACAAAATAAGAAGTACGTGGATAAGCTTAAACAAATATTAGCTGTGGAAATAAAAACATATAATTTGTGTGGTTAAAAATAACAACACAGAATGAAAAAACAGGAAAACAACATGTAATTTATAATAAAAAGCACTTATTTCTTGCATTATTTGTAAAGAGGGTCAATATTAGCTGGAAACATTGAGTTAAATGGTTATGGCTTATTAATATTTCTAGGGCAATAAATAACATTATAGAAATAGAATGTATTGACTCCAAATTAAGCTGAGAAATAAGATGGGAAGAAAAAAACTCAATTAATTTTTTAAAAAGGTAAGAACATAATGAGAAAAGAAGTCTGGAAGAAAGCAGAACAGAGAGAATGTGTAAAATAAAATGATAAAAAGAAATCCAAATAAATCAGTACTCAAGATGCATATAAATGAATAAATTTCCAAATTAAAATGTTGAGATTATTTGGCTGGATTTTAAAATACTGGCTGTATGCTGCTTAGCATAGACAGGAACAAGCAAAACGATGAAAAGTATGCGTCAGATAAATAATCAAAGAAAGCTGATATAAATATATTGGTACCAATTGGGGGGGAAAGCCTTAAGATGAAAGGAATTACTGAGGATTTTAAGGCTATGATGAAATATTGGCAAAAGGCTCAATTCACCAGGAAATAATTTAAGACATTTTTGTACCTATTAGCACAGCTTTAAAATATTTCAAACAAAAGTAGAATTATAAGAAAAAATGGCAAATCTAGCATCATAATAGGAGATTCAAAAACACCTCTGTATAGCTGGGTGCAGTGGTGTGAGCCAATAGGCCCAGTTTCAGAAGAGGCTGAGGTCAGAGGACCGCTTGTGCTCTGGAGTTTAAGGACAGCCTGGGCAACATAGGGAGACCCCATTTCTTAAAAAAAAACAAAACAAATAACTGATAGACCAAGAGGGCAAAATTTATTAGGGATATAGAATATTTGAATAACACTATTACAAAGGTTGGTGCAATGGAAATATATAAAAGTATACAACACCTTCTCAAACACTCCAGTCATATTAATAATACTGAATATATACTAGAAACTAAAGCAAATCGCAAAATATTTGAATAAGTTCGAATAATATAGACATGGTTTCTGATTGCAGCACAATTTTTAGATTCTAAGGCACAGTTTTCTCTTTCTGTCTTTGATATCTCCAAATTGGGATGTGTCTTAACATTGCTAACTTCTTGCAATTGCTGTTACCATTTTTTCATATTTTAGCATTTCTAAAATCCAAATACTTTTTGTTTTCAAAAACATGTTCAATTCAAGTTTGAAATAAATTATAATGATTTAAAAATATATCCATATGTTTATGAAGTAAGAAATATGCTTCCCCAAACCACACGGATGAAAATAGCATTTATAATGAAAATTAGAAAATACTTAGGGCTGAATAATAAAAATACTAGGTATCAAGAATTGCAAGATGCAGCTAATGTCATGAAGAAAAACAAATGTATGGTCTTAAATTACAATATTAGGAAATAAAAGAGCTAGAAATTAATGAACAACCAGAAGAGCACAGCATACCTAACAGAAATAAAAGAGATGAAATAATACGAACAAAAGGTACTTAGGCTGAAAATAAAAGAGAAAGAATCGACAAAGACAAAAAGTAGTTTAAAAAAATTAACAACTCTCTATAAGACGATAGAGGTAGAAAAGGTGAAGGCCAAATACACATTGCATAAGTGAAAGAACAGAGAGCAACGTATATAAGAGAAAGCTAAAACACCACAGAAGTTTCAGGAGCAAATTTAAAGTAACCAATTTAGAAAACTGTGAACATGAAAATTCCTACACACACACACACACACACACACACACACACACACACACACACACCACTAAATAAATAATAAATAAATAAAATAAAACAGGACCCAAATAGGACTGAATGGTCTTGTCACCATTAAATACCTGGAATCAAGATTCAAAAATGTATCTTCAAAGAAAATGCAAACAAGCTTATAGGTGAGTTCTGCCACACCTTGTGTTATTTCACCACACCACCATTATGGAGAATATTCTAGAAAGAATCCACACTACTCCAGCTCCTGTCTAGTGAATAAAACCCGGTATAGCAGGAGAGAAATGATAGGTCAGTCTCATATCTGAAGGAAACACATGACGCAAACGCAAGAATCACAAGCAAATCTACAATGTGGAAACCTGTGTCCAAGACTCCAACTCTGCCATTGCACTGAAATTGGATTAACACAATTATCAGCATCAACTAGGAAAACCATAACCAGCTGTTGAGACTTATCCAGTTGTAGTAATCCAGACAGTACAGCCCTGGCACAAAGACTGTCAAAGAAATGGAACCGAATAGAGATCTTAAAGCCAGGCCCACACCCATATGGAAGCTTGATTTCTAACAGAGCTGTCATTACAGATGGCTAAAGAAGGAAGAGTACAACCGGTAGTGCAAAGAAACCAAGAATCGGGTTCCCTACCCCATCCCATATACAAAACAAAACGTTGCTGGAGGCTTACATGTAAGAAAAGTTTTTAATCAAAAGAAAAGGGAGGGTAACTTATATGTAAATTTCAGATAGAGATTTTTAAAAAATAACACAAAAAGCATGAGGCACAGACTAAAACAAGTGCATTAACATTTAGAATTTTGGTTAATCAACAGAGTCAATATAGTATGTGAAAAAAGCAAGTCACAAATGGTGTGAAGAGAGTGCTAAACATGTAACCATTAAAAAATACTAACCAACTGAGTGTAGTGGCACACACCTGTAATCCCAGTACTTGGGAGGCTGAGACAGAAGGATCACAGGTTCAAAGCCAGCCCCAGCCACTTAGTGAGACCCTGTTTCCAAATACAAAATAAAATAGGGTTGAAGGTATAGCTCAGAGGTAGAATGCCCCTGGGTTCGATCCCCAGAAACACACACACACACACACACACACACACACACACACACACACACCCTGATCCGGACTCTAAAAAAGCTTCCCTGCGTCAATAAGGAAAAGACCTCCATCCCCATGGAGAAGCGAGTTAAAGGTAAGAGCGGGCATCCCACCGCAGCCAGAGCACCTGGGACCCAAGCACAGAGGATGCACCGTGTCCCGATAACGTTAAGGATGATAAGAGGTGTTCCTGAAGGCACAGGGCAGCCAAGAGCCCTCTGGTCGGCTGGAGGACAGCAACTGCATAAAGAACTCCTCACCCACCAACGCTGCACCCTGGTGTAGCCCCACTCCTACCGAGGAGAGCTCTGTGGAGCACGCCCTCCGATAAGCAGGAAGGCCCAGAGCAGCGCCGTTCTGTATCACAGAGCACACAGCAGACGCCAGGATGCAAAGCCCAGAGGTCACCAGCTGTGCAGGAAGGAGAGTTGGGGGAGGGCATGGCGCAGGGTCTCAAAACTACAACACTGAGTACAAAAAGCACTGTAGAGAGTATCTCTGTTTTCACTGGGGTCAGAAAGCAACCAAAACTATTTAGTATATTGTTAAGGACACATAGGATCTGCTGAAATTAGAAAGAGAAGCAGGCATGATTGGCACACAGATTGCAGTGGCGGTCTCCCCTGCAGAGAAGGGCTGGAGAGCCCTCCCAGAGGCCGGGCACACGCCAGACTTCAAGCGGCACCGAGCACACACAGGTGTCCGTCTGACTTTCTTAATTTGCCTACTTATTTGATACTATTTAAATTCTGATCTAGTTTATAATCATAATCTCAATGAGATCAAGTTCAACAATTAAAAATAGAGGGTAAGTGCAGAAGACTCAGAATTCCAAAGGGATGATGATAAAAATCACAACCGTGATAATGCCTGGCCAGGATGAGGGCTCGCCTTTAGCAGGCGCGTAATACTCAGCACGATGGCGTCTCCGGTCATGGCCCCATCTTCTGATGAGAGCATCAAGGCTCCAGGGACGAAGCACCTCCCTGGCTGGGGTCTCCAGTGCCCCTGGCTGTCAGCCCCCATGGAGGCACTCCTTTACAGTGACCTGAGCATGGAAACTAAGGCGTCATGGAGGAGACAGAATTGAACCCCAACACCATCAGGATGGAAAGCTCAAAAGATGAAGAGCGAAGATAAAAGTCCAGAACCCATGACTTGCAAAGAAAAATGTAAGAAAATCTGGGCGTGGTGGCACAGGTCCATTATTTCAGTACTTCGGAGGCTGAGACAGGAGGACTGTAAGTTTGAGGCCAACCTTGGCAACTTAAGGAGGGCCTCCACAACTTAGAGTTTCAAAACAAAAGAAAACAAAAAATAGGGCTGGGTGAGGGATGGTAGCTCCGAGATAGAACATACCTGGGTTTAATCCCCAGAACTAGAGAGAGAGAGAGAGAGAGAGAGAGAGAGAGAGAGAGAGAGAGAGAAAGAAAAGAGAAGAGGTTATGACTTAGGAACAGAAAATCAATTTAAACAATTTAAAAACCTTTTAAAGAATAATTTAAAAAACCCAGCATATCCCATCACACACCTTTACATTTTAGGGACAGAAACAACTGGATTAGGAAGAGTTGCCCTGTACTTGTGGGTGAGTGAAGACAGTAAGAAAAATGTGAGTGAGTTCCAGTTAGAAATTATTCTCATAGCCAGGTGTGGTGGCACACGATTATAATCCCAGTACTTGGGAGGCTGAGACAGGAGGATCGCAGGTTTGTGGCCAGTCTCAGCTGCTTAGTGAGGCCCTCCACAACTTAGTGAGACCCTGTTTCAAAATGAAGAATAAAAAATAGGACTGGGGGCGTAGGGGCATAGCTTGGAGTTAGAATGCCCCTGGGTTCAATCCCCAGTACCAAAGAAGAAAAAAAACAAAAAGAAATTATTCTCACAACCAATGGGTTCTTGTGATAGGTTTTTCCAAGTAAAAATAGCATAGTTACTTCCATGTTTTTAACATTTTTCTTTTCTGTACCTACTCCTTTCTTCTCCAAATCATTTTTGTACGTCTTCACTTCTGATACCTGGAAATTTACTCTTTCTAAGGAGAATGTTGTGCGTGGAGAATGTTTTAAAGTTTTATCTGGCCCAGCAACTCAGGGGAGGCTGAAGCAGGAGGATCACAAGTTTGAGGACAGCCTGGACAACTTATTGAGTCCCTGTCTCAAAAAAATAAAATAAAATAAAAATAAAAAAGGGCTGGGGTATAACTCAGCGGTATATAGTGCCTCTGGGTTTAATTCTCAATGCCATAATTAATTAACTAGTTAAAGCTGGGGGCAAAAGAAGGACACACATTGTCGCATTTTTTCAAATGACATCTTTCCTTCTGTACCACATGTGTCCCTCTCCCTTGTTCTGGTTCGCCTGACTCCCTTTAAGCTTGTGTATATTTGAAGTACTCTTCATTTCCACCTTCAAGAGTCATATGCAGGAACCCTAGCCACCTCGAGACCGAGAACGAAGAATCACTAGGACATGCGGAAGAGGCCTGGCATGTACTGTTTTGAATAACACAGCAGTTGAGGCAGTGGGATTTCTTTCTGCGGCTTGTCAAATAATGTAGAAACAACTAACAGGGAAGACCCATAAAAACCCTGCACCATGCAGTTAACATCGTTGAAAAATCCTGATTCCAACAGGCTAGTCATCGTGCCGGCGAACGGGTCCATCACCAGGCTATAGGAGGGACATTTTTGATGGCTTGTGATGTCCGCTCTCTGGTTTGGGGAAAAGAGGTGGTCCAAAAGGATCCAACGGTGCTCTATGCTTTGCTTTGTCTCTTGAGAGGGACAAGCTAAAGGGCGCTTTTCCCCTCCGCACTAGTGGGCATCCAACTAATTTCAACATTGTCGCTTTTCAAGCAAGCAAGATTGTCACTGCTCAAATCCACACACCGTTCAGCCAGTTCTCCTGGGGCAAGCACATGTCGCTTAAATTCCCAGGTGGCTTACGCTGCACCCAGCCACTGGCACTAATTCTAGGTGGAGCCCGGGCTCAGCGTGTAACCTCTGTGAGCCAGCGTTACGGTCAGCTGTAGAACGGCCCCTTGAAAAGCTCATGAATTGGTGCTTCAAAAGGACATAATTGAGCCATGAGGGTCGTGATCCCAGAAGCAGATCAATACACCGCAGTGGATTCCCCTGGGTGTACCCAGTAGGCCGGTAGGGTGTGAGCAGCAGGAGGAGGTGGTCCCTGGAGATGCAGCCTGGGGGTAAATTATATATAAATCCTCCTCCCCCTGCGAGTGTGCTCCCCCCCCTTTCCTCTCCATGCCCAGAGATCCAAGGTCCCCAACTTTACATGGATGAGTGAAACCATAAGAAAATCAATCTTCTTTCCTCTGTTATGTGGTCAGTTATTTAGATTATGGCTGCGAGAATGCTGGTGGATAGAGCCAGGGAAGACGCCAGGGACTGCCTGGATCTTCTGAGTGGAGGCAGCAGAGCTGGGCACTCCTCTAGGAGGGAGCCCTCCACCTCCTGGGGTGGAGCTGGGGGGACACTTGGCCTTCCTCCCTCATTCCTGACGCAGCTCCTTGACGCGCACCCACGCCGGACCCCGCTGGACCCCCAGAGCTGCCCACTGGGCTACAAACCTCCCCCTTCCGTTCTGGAGCCATGCCCGTGACCTTAGACAACCTCAAAGCTTGTTCCTTCTCAAAGTGCCCCGTCTGTATAATGAAGATACTTTTGCCTGTGGATGTTGAACTGCTGTGAAGGTTAAATGAAATAATATTTGAGAAAAGCCCAACTCAGTGCTTGACACAGAGTAAGAAATCCATAAGCAGTGTTCATTCCTATGACGATGCATTCCTATTAAATTCCTGTTATAATACGTTCTAGCACACACATGTGCACACAGGCACACATGTACACATACACACACAAACATGTACACACATGCACATCATAAGTTGTCATCCTAAGGCTGCACTTCACTTTTGTCCCATGCTGGTCCTTCACCACAGGCAGCCCCAGGCCGACCCTGACCTTGAAAGAATCAGGACTGCATTTGACAAGCCGTAGGAGCCCCAGGAAGGATTCAGACTTCAGCCACCAACAAAGAGAAGCCAGTAGATGCGTCTGAACAGAAGGGCGGTAAATTCACCTCTCTGATGGTCACTGTGGCTGTGGAAAGGAGGTCGAGGCCCGGAGGCAGAGAACAGAGGCCTCGGGCCAGAGCCGAGCTACAGCAGGCAAGGACCCCAGAAGCCCCCTCTAGCCCCACTGCCGCCAGCCCCCAGACCAACCTGCGCTCCAGACAGGGGCTGCAGAGCAAGCCGAAATGGCTGTCACTCCGGGCCTCAGCCTCATGAGGGACACATCCCATTAAAGGCCTCCAGTAACCCTCAAGAACCACATTGCCACAGAGCCAGGGGCCAGTGGGAGGCCCCAGAACACAGCCAAGGCCAAGGTGGAACCTGAACCCTAGCCCCACCCATGTGGGCTAGCTCTGGAACCAGCCAGGGAGCCGGCCGCACCTGCAGGAGTGTAGGCCAAGCCCAGGTGCAGCTCCGAGAGCAGGTGGGAAGCCCCCGAGGGGACCAGATGCCCCTGACTCCTCAGGGACCCTGCGCTGACTTTCAGGAGCCTCACTCCTCAAACTCTGGTCCTCAGATAACAGCATCAGCCTCCCCTGGGAGCTCGCGGGTACGAAATCTCTAGGCGGTCCCATCCGACCCAGAATCAGAAATGGCATTTTACCCAGATGCCCGGGGACCTCTGCTTGCTCAGGTTCCAGTCCAGGCAGGGACCGGGGAGACATTCACACTGAGCTGGACTTCCACGGGCAGAGCACTTCAGAAGATCATGCTCACCCCAGTGCCCGGCGTGAGAGGCCCACACGCTGTCCACGCGTGTGACAGGCTCCTCCAGGACGCCTGCCTTCTCCTTGCGGTGGCCGCCCCGAGCCAGCGAGCGCCACGGAAGTGACTCACACGCCTCGTCTCCCCTGCCAGCTCTGCTTTGTTCGCTTTTCCTTATATAGATTTTCGTGTCTAGCTGACGAGAGACGGGGCTTCTAGTAATTATACACACCGCCTCCTACACTCATAATCCCGGCACTCGATATACGTCAAAACAATAATAAAACAGCCAAAAAGCCACCAAGAAAACATTATTTTAAACAAGAAGCGGACATTCCGCCAGCCCCTGTTTTTGCCCGTATGCTGAGAAAGCCGGGCCAGGAGGAAACGGACGCCATCTGGAAAGAGCTCATCCCCGTCCCCTCCCCGGGGCCTCCATCCAGAACTTTCTACCACCCAGCCCAGCCCAACCCACCACTCCACCCTTCCCCAAAGGCCGGTCCAGGCCCACATCCCATACCCTTGAAAACACTGCCCTGCTTGGCCCTGTGGCTATCAACTGGCCCCTGCATTCCAGGTGTGGGGTAGCAAACACAGACAGGCTGACATGTCTGTCGGTGCGTTCCCTCAAGGAGAAACATCCTGCTCCGTGAGGCGGGCTAGACTGGAGCGTCCCCAAACCTCATGTGTTGGAGCTTGGTCCCCAGGGCTGCAGAGCACAGAAGCAGAGCTGTGGGAAGGGATTGGAGCCCGAGGGCTCGACCTCATCCTCGAGTTCATCATGGATGGTCGTAGCCGAATGGACCGACGGCTGGCAGTGGTGGAGGTGTAGGGAGCGGGGCCTGTTGAAGGGAGCGGGCCGTGGCGACATAACCCTGCTAACTGCATCTTGTCCCTGGCCTCCTTCCTCTAGCTTCCCCTGCAGAGAGCAGCGCTGCTCTGCTCCGCCCTTCCGCCGGGATGTTCTGCCTGACCTCTGACCCTCAAGGATGTGGCCCAGTGACTGTGGACCGAAACTTCTGACACCATGAGCCCCAACCAATCTCTCTTCCTTTAAGTTGTTTTTCTCAGGTCTTTTGCCACAGGGACAGAAAGCCGACTGCCACAGCCAGTTCTAAATTAAGATCAGGTTGCCCTAAGTATAAACTGCTGGGCATTTAATCATCTGGGGTAATTCTGGACAGTCTAGCTGTACATTTTGCAGTGCAAAACCACCTCCCTGGTTCTCTCATTTGCCAGGACCCTGGATTTCTTTGGAGTCACTAGCCTCGGAAATTTGACAGTTTAGAAGAGCAGAACAACTGCAAAAGAGGCAAGATAGTCTTAAAAATGCGTGCCAGGACCTGGAACTGGGTAGGATACCTGCTAATAATATCTGGCAAGGAAGGCTGTGTGGCTACAGGTCGGAAACAGGGCCAGGGGAAGCTGTGCCTGAGAAAACGGGGAGAGGGCTTCATGCCGTGCCTTGGAGAGCCAAGCTTGGGCCAGGATGGAGGCGGGACTGGCAGGAGACATGTTTTTCCTCCCCCACCCCTTGTGGTACTGGGGGTGGAACCCAGGGGTATTCTACTGCTGAGCTACATTCCCAGGCCTATTTTATTATTTTTATTTTGAAACAGGGTCTTGCTAAGTTGCCAAGGCTGGCCTCAAACATGCAATCCTCCTATCTTAGCCTCCCAGGTACTGGAATGACAGGCATGTATCACAATGCCCAGCTGAGACACTCTTCTTAAACAGAGGAAGAACCGTGAGCAGCCATCGAGGTGACCTCTGCATCCAGCCTCATCCTCCTCCATCCCGTTGTGTGAGGACAAGTGAGTGTAACCGGTGAGAGCTCAGGTGCAGATCCCCATGACGCCAAGGAAGAGGGACAGGTGTGTTGAGTCTCCTACCCAGCGTCTGCACAACTGGGGGCATGCCATCCCAACACACCTGGAGTTCCAGGGCAGCTGAGGTAGAAGTCATTAAGCAGTTTAACTACCAGCATTTACCTCCGTGCTCCCTGAGTCCAGGGTGGTCCTCACAGCCTCTATTACAGCAGCCACGCGGGCGGCACGAGTTACAGTGAGGCTTTATTGCACTGTAATAAGCTCAAAATTCACAAGTCCAACACATACTGTAACCAGTCTTCGGACTGCAGGAGGATCTTTGGCTATGGCTGGGGTAGCTGTGCAGTGGGGGAGCAGACCCTCCAACAGACACAGAGGAATCAGTCTCAGTTGATGCTGATACCTGACATTCACAACGCAACCAGGCGCTTGTTAGAGTGGGTCACCTGGGAGCGGGGCGGTAAGGTGGATTCCAGCTGGTCCGAGTCCACAGACCTGCACAGCAGTCATTTCCCCAATTCTTAAGAGTACACCTGAATGGAAATACTCAGGAAAATTGGAACGGCTCCCTGGCCAGTGGGCAGGAGCTGTCAGAGCAGAGAGGGCGAGGGCCCCTTCCCAGGTCAATTAGCAAGTCAACAACGTATCTTTCTGCATATCTCTCCATGTCCCATCTGCACGCCCTGTGAGAACCTTGGGGATCCTGGGGGACAAGAATGGACAGCGGAGGCTTCAGCAAGCTGAGGCCCGTGTGCTGCTGGTCCTGGCGAGGGCTCCTGGCACAGGTACCTGGAAAGGAGCGCTGACTTGCAGAGTGCATTGGTTTCCATCTGTGGCATGGGTCAGAGTGCCCACCCGGCCCTCCCACAGAGCTGGTAACTCCCTGCCCGACTTGGCCACCTTCTTCATGGACCATCGGCTTGGCCTGCCTTGTTGATGACATTAGTTTATCCACCAGTGGAACAAGAATGAAGGCATGCTGAGGGCCAGGGTGACAGCCAGGGGCTCTGGGGAGGGGGCCCGACCTGAGCAGGTATCGCCCACCACATTAGTACAGCTTGCGGCGAGACGCATGGGAGGAAAGACAGTCCCCATTGCTCACATCTCCCACCCCCTGAAGGGGCCGCCTGGGGTCCCCTTGGGGCTGTGGGGGGCTCACCACAGCCATGGATCGTGGTCCATCGTTTACCTAGTGACAGAAGAGCCCCAGCCATGGGGGCACCCAGCGAAGGGCAAGGGCAGGACAAACAGCCCTGCTCCTGGCCAGAGGGTCTGGAAGACCTGGAGTACTAGGGCTTCCATGGTGGAAAACGTCATGCTACGTCTGCAGCAAGCCCACATTGACTCGGCCTCGGTCCTGGGGTGCTGAGGCAGGCCAGGCCATCCATAGCTCAGTTTGCATGCACCCCTTGAAAACAGGCCTCTGGCATGCTGAGGGGTCCTGGCTGAGACTGAGGGCTCCATAGCGGACGTGAAGTGGAGCAGCTCAGCAGGAGCTGGGCCCTGCCAGGGACTCAAGGGCCACAGACTCCCCAGTGGTCATCTAAGCCTGGAGAGGGGTACCAGAATCATGCCCAGAGCTGCACGGGCACATAGCTCTGACCCTGGGGCATCCCTGCAGTGGTACTTGTCTCTCCCTAGCCCACCCCATGGGGAGGGTCCCTCAGGACCAGCTGATGGAGTAAGACAAGCGAGTAGCCTCAGGGCGGGGGGCAACCTGATCCAGAGCTCCCGGTGGGTTTCACTGGCATTCCAGCCCCTCCCTCTCTCCAAGGGTAAGTTCCCTCAGTCCCCCATGGAAAAAAAAAAAAAAAAAACAAATTTCCTCCAGACTAACCCGAATCTCAGAATGTTTCCCCAGAACCCAGCCCTGGCACCTCTCCTAATGAAACAGTGTCAACAAATCATGTGTAGGAAAGGGTGCGTGTGGTTAGGACCGGGTGGCTGGCCTGGTAGGACCAAAGCCACCTTCGGCATGTCAAAGGTTCTTTGTGAAATAATTGTTGATGGCCGCATAATCAAGGGTGGCCCAAGCCGTAGACACTCTGTGAAGAGGTGAACAGTGTGGTGGTTTGGATCTGGTTGTGTTGGGGTTCCATCCCAGTCATGGGGTACTGAGAGGGTGGTATCGTAATCTGACTGGTGTTGAGAGGGGTCCTTTGAGAGGTAATGAGGATTAGATAATCCATTGCGGGGAGCCCCTTGGACAGGTCCTGGTCAGGTTTTACAGGAAGAGAAAGAGACCAGAAGACACACCCTGCACGCCTTCCCTGTTTCTTGCATGTGATATCGTGCACCACCGAGGGACTCTGCCAGGGAGAGGGTATCACCCCAACCTCGGGGCCCCTCAAATGCAGACCTGCAGAATAGAGAATCAACTAAAACTCTTCTCTGTAACTTTCCCGGTCTGTGGTACTGTGTTATTTGCCCCAGAAAATGAACTAGAGAACATGTAGTGGAGCCTGGATTCCACCTTCCTTAACTGCCACAGAGCATCCTGTGCTACGACTCTCTGGGTCCACAAAACCATCTGTGAATTGAGGCTGGAGTGGAGAGGAAACGAGTGCAGGAGAGGAAGCCAGGCGAGGAGGCAAGCCAGCCGCCCCTTCCAACGTGCTCATGTGTTCTGCCTAAAAGAGGGATGGATGCCAGAGGACAGATTAATATTTGATGGATTTCAGTTGTCACTCAGCTCTGGACACCAGCTGAGAGACATCTAAGCCAGCTTAGTCTCAATTTTATTAGTACTTAACCACCCAAAAGGATCAAAGTCAACGGACATTCTGTTTCATAAATTATCTCCAGACGCTCTAAGTCGTTGTAGGGGAAAATATAGGAAGCTCCGTTCTCAACCAAGTGCATTAGCGCAAGAAATTTTCTGGAGGACAATTCGCAGACACTGCCAGCCAGGTGTCTTTCTGCTGGTCCCCCTGGGGGTAGCCATAATTCCCCAGGTTTGCTCCAGGAGCCTTGCGCTGTGGCAGATGTCGCCTCCTGTTGAACAGGTTTTAGGAAAAAGAAGAATCCAACTCTTTTCCCAACCTAGGTCAGCCCCCAGCAGCCAGGAGAAGAAGCAGCTTTGATGCCCCAAGAATGGTATGGGGAGCCATGACACCATCAGCTGTGACCCCGCAGCAGCGGATAGGAAGAAACAAAGCACAGGCGGGCGAGACACCGCACCTCACCCGGTCCAGGAAGGTTAAATGCCATTAGATTTCGGTCAGCAGCTGGCTTATAGCATCATGTTGCTGACAAGATTACAAACAGCAGATTCATGCTCTGAGCTGAGCAAACTCTGCAGTAGGAAAGGCTTTGTGCCAGGGCCGCAGCAGGACACCGCAGGGACCCAATGGGGAGGCAGCTGCGGCCCACAGGGGGCCTAGGGTGTGGAGATGCAGAGGGGAAGGTTGGTGCTGGAATGCATGGGCGCACGCACCCCAAAACTCCCGGGAAAGGCCTGTGTGGATTTGAAATCGTCAGAGCTCCCCACTCCTCAGTAAAAAATTCTGAATGTAATAAATTCAATAATAGCTTCTTACCATGACTCTAACTTATGAAACAAGCATTGTAAACAACCACAAAAAAGAATATGATAACACGGAGGGTACTTTAGGATCTTTGAAAAGGGAAGGTGCCTTGCGATGTGGCAGGGTACAGTTCTGGACCCAAGGACCGCCGGGACACGCCCTGACAGGCGAGGCTGCGTGGTGACTCGGGATGGCCGGCGGTGCAGACTCCAGTCTTGCTGCCAGCTGCCTCTCTGGCTGTGTTGGGCGCCCTCCATGGACCCCCCGTGCACGGCCAGGACAGAGGAGGCTTCTGCTATGGTCTGGATTCTGTTCCAACACCTCAGAAGGTGCCTGTGTTTGGAGAGAGGGTCTTGAAATCGGTAATTGAGGTAACATGAGGTCGTGTGAATGGGGTCTCACTCAATATGATGAGAGTCCTCATAAGAAGAGATCGGGACACAGGCACATGCAGAGGGACGGCCATGGGAGGCTCAGAAGTCCTGGAGTCGGGGCTCTTGGAGATTTTTTAATACATGCATATGAAACACCTAGCATGGTGCTTGACTACTCTACAAACAAAAAGTTAAAAAAAATTAGATGGCAACCTAATGTAGAAAAAGGACTTTTATATAAAGAAAGGGATTAGCTAAGCCCGAACGTTGGCTATTATTCAAGCACCAATACCGGTGTGTTAGCTATGTCAAGTATATCCTGTGCCAATGTGAGATCCTGGGAGCAGGGAGCTGGGCGTGGGGTACATGGAACTCTCTGTAGCATCTCTGCCAACCTCCCCCTGTTCTGAAATCACATGTTATATTCTGTGGGCCGCTGAGTTCCAGGCCCCCTTTCTTTCCTTCCAGTCTCCATCCCCTGAGCTCCTGGTTGGCACTGTTGATTGAAGGACACATCCTTACAATTAATTTCTGAACCCCAAACAAAGCCAGCCCCGAGGACCATCCAGACGGGCGTCGCTGCACCCCAGTGATACGGCCAGCCTTCCCATCCCGCTCGAGTCGGGAGGTGGGTGAGGGGAGGGGCCTGCGGTGGTACAGTAGGCACCTGGCTGTGGCTTTGGTGCTGCCGTTCTCCCCGGCGCCCTTGTGAAGCCGCCCTGGTGGGCTTCTGTCCCATAATCAGGGTTCTCTGAAGCAGCTGTGCCCTGCACGGAAAGACTCAGGTGCCTGCTGGGAGAATGAGGCACTCGGGTCAGGTCTACCATCCCGCCTCTGGTGGAGGGGGAGCCGGCCCTGCGCTGCATGCTGGAGGAGAGGGGGAGTGGCGGGTCCCCTGTACCCAGGTGCCAATGCTAGAGTTCTAGCTCCTCTTTGCGGAAGAGCTGGAGAGTCTCCCTTCACACAACAAAGGACAGCTGACCCCATTGTCCCGACAGTGCCTCCACCCACCGCGGGAAGCCAACCAGGGATGCGACTAGGCCCTGCCAGCTCCTCTCCACAGGTGGCCCTTCGTGGAGGGCACAGAATGCATTTACAAGAAGATTTTGTCCTTGGCTTGGAAAACAGCTCCACAGATCTCTAACAAGATGATTTCCTTAAAGGTAAAGCAAGCAGTCCCTGATAAGTCACCTGCTCCAGGTGCGAAGTGTTCAGAGTTGGTTCCTTGGAAGAACGTCCCCTTCGCTTGTCCTGGTGTCCTTAGGGAAAGCAGCTGGCAGATGCCTGTGTGGAGCCGCACAGCAACATCCGCCATCCCCTCCCCCCAGCCGGGGCCTGTGCAATTCTGGGTACCACGGTACGCCGGCAGTGGTCCCTGTCCTCGCTGTCTGGCAATCTGTGGGCAAGACTGGCCCACTAGGGAGTCACAGGTACAGTCACACTGAGAAAGGTCAGGCCGGAGAGCACTTCCCGAGAGAAGGGACGACGGTGGGCCTGGGCCAAGGTGTCCCAGCCGGCCCTGGGACGTCGCGTATGGAGGGCTGGGGTACAGGGGACACCTCCTGGCACTGCCCTCCTGGGTTCTCCCCAGCAAGAGGACAGCACCCCGAGTTCCCCTCTGAGGGCATCAGGCAGGACGAGACCAGCAAGGGGGAGAAGAAACAGCAACTCACAGCGAACAGAGAAGGAGCCAGGCACAGCACTGGGGTGTATCAGAACCTGAACGCTCGCTGCATCTCGGCTCAGGATCCATAACCGGGGTGCTAAGTCCTAGCTGCAACCGAAGGACGAGCTTTCCTGAGAGAGAAAGGAAGGACGATGTGCCCGGCCAGGTTCACAGGCATGGGCTGTCCCTCCAGGATTTAAAGGGACTCATTTCCAGTGTCGTCTAGTTCAGAAACAAGAAGACATCAGAGACGACGCCAGCCCTGCTAAGGACGTCTGTCCCTTGGCAGGAAATTTGAAAGTAGACACACGCACTTTCCTGGCGTCTCGGTGCGGACGGACTGTCCTTTTCAGGTTGGATTTTAAGCATTGGGAGGATCACGCAGGTTCCCCGTGCTCTTATCGTAACCACTGGTGCATGTTCTCCAAGCTGCACTCCTTGCACGATGCTGGTGCTCACCCAAAGGCAGCAGCTTGTTGCCTTCTGCTGTTTAGCAAATTTCTGCACACAGTTTTCCAAACAGAACAGCTCATGCCACGGTGGCCAAGTGCCCGGCAGACGCTGCCGTGTTAACCCAGCACATCCCCAGTCCCCAGGGAGCCCCTGCTGTGATGGGGGACGTGCACATTCGTCGATGACCATGAGGGTGCCGGCCATGGGAGACAGGAGTGCATTTCATTACTCCAGTTCATAGCGCACAGCCTCAATTTAATGCAATGCACGAGGGCAGCGCCCTGCTAAAATCACCCTATCAGACTATAAGATGGGGTCCTGCGATGCACTCACGAGCACTTTATTGCCTGAAGAGTAAAAATAGCAGCACTTTTCTGGCTAAGAATTACAGCTACCATTCCCAGGCTTCCCGGTAATTAACCCAGATGCGGTGCAGCGAGGTCTCCCTAATGACTCAATGTTTCAGAGAGGGCCTTTCCTCCAATCTCCCCGACAGTATCATCAGGATGTTGTCAATGCAGACAATGCCCTTATCTCGCTTCTTTTCAAGTCACCTGATTAACTGGAGAAAATAGAAACAGAAAGAGCGTGTCCTTGCCCAGAGGCCAGAATGTCACCAGCAGGCACCTGCGTCCACCCAGGGCCTGGAGGAGAGCCGCCTGGCTGGGAAGCAGCCCTGGTCGCCCTGCCCCAGGGAACACGGAGCTCTGCAGAGGGCTGGTGTCAACCAGACCAGGTGAGGGGAGCTCAGTCTGCTGTGTGCATGAAGCCACGCCTCTCCCCACCCAGAGGGACCACGCCCAGCGACTGCCAAAGGAAACCCCTTCGAGAGTGAGGGTCCGAAGCCAACCAGGCGGAGCCCAGGGGGCCATTGCTCTCGCACGTCTAGCAGGCTTCTATGAGACGACGAGGAGGCCAGCTGGAGAGACCTGGAACAGGAAGTCTCTCCCTCCACATGTGGCCTCCAGGGACCATAGATGCTCCTCTGGGAACCTGGGACCGCCAAGCCGAGGGGCAGATCTCAGCAGACCACCGCCTGAGAGGGTGGCTCTGCGTGCCCCAGCCTGGACAAGCGCAAAGACACTGGAGACCCTGCATGTCCTCCTCAGTGACCCACAGGGAGGACAGGGGATGTAAGAGCCCAGATGAAATCTGGAGAAACACTGGGTTTTAAAATCCTTCCAAACACACGTTTCCCAATAAGCTGTAGTGAAAGAGGTGTGGGTGTGCCCATCTGTGCATCTGTAAGTGTGTACGCCTAAGCATGGTTGTGTGTGTGTGTCTCCCAAGTGCATGTGTGGGTGCACAGGAGCCCGCACGTGCACGTGTGCCCGGGGTTCTTTTGTCTCTTGCCTGCCTCAGTGTTGCTTGCAGGAGCGGCGGGTACCCCCACAGTGGAGCCCCCTGACCTGCTGGTGGGCTGTGGGCACCTGCGCGGAGCCCCGTGACCGGGCCTGGGTGGGAGCTTCACGAAGACTCCACTTGTCCCCAGGGTCTCCGGTGGGTCCTGAGGATCAATACCACCGGCCCCTCCCTCGTCCCAGCAGCAGGCAGAGCTGGGCTGTGGGGTTTGAAAAGCCAGCGTTCCTCTGAGTCCTATCGCTCATTATTCAATAGAACGTGGCAACACAATGCGTTTTCATTTACTTAGCTTTAAATATATGTAAATTAAAGGGTTTTTCTTTTATTAAAAATAACACTGAAACTTACCACTGATGTGTTTTTGTTATTCTAAAGAGACGCGGTACTAGAGAAGGAGGCTGTAATGACATTTCGCATTCAGGTTCCTGTCTTGCTGGAGGAGGGCAGGGGCCTCCCCGCCGGCCCGCCCGCCCCGCCAAGCACCCGTGGAAAGCCGTGCTTGAGTGCTGCCCGGCCGCCTTCACTCAGCACTCCAGCTGCCGAGCCACCTTGGAGGGAGCGCCATGGTCGGGAGCTAATTGCAGCCAAGAAAGAGAAATAATCGCTGCTCTCCCCTGGAGCGGCGGGGCACTGGAGGAGCGGGGTACAGCGAGGGAGGCACCCCACTTCACTCTGTGGGGCCCAGTGGCCTCCCGGTATCTTCTAGAAGCAAGGCCTGGATCCAGCATGTGCTCGCCTGCCCAGGGCTCACGGAGACTCCACCTGGAGACCTCCAGACCCTCCCAGCTCCTTTGCTCCATCTCTCTCTCTCGGGCTCCCTCTGGCAACTGCAGGGCATCCATGCACACCGTCTACTCCCAACCCCGAACCTTCCTGCAGCAACCGATCGGCAGCCCCCGGCATCCCGGGCACTGTATCTGTTCACTGGGGCCTCTGTAACCAAGGAACCACAAACCAGGCAGCTCATGACACAGAGGTCTGTGCTCCCCGCTCTCCGCCCCACTCCTGCGGGCCCTGCCAGCCTTGGCAGTCTCGGCTCATAGCTGTGTTGCCAGATTCTGCCCATCGCCAGGAGCATCTCCCCTCTGTGCCCCCTACCTCTGGGGCCCTGTGTCTTGCTCCTCATAAGCACAGCAGCCCTGCTGATTAGGGCCCCGCCCCTGCTCCACCGTGAGCTCATCACCTATGACCCCACTCCCAAGCTGGGGTCTCTCTAAATTGCCCAGGCTGGCTTAGAACTCACACTTCTCCTGCCTC
The DNA here is from genome assembly GCA_004027655.1 of Graphiurus murinus. NCBI lineage: Eukaryota > Metazoa > Chordata > Mammalia > Rodentia > Gliridae > Graphiurus > Graphiurus murinus. The sequence goes on from PVLC010020899.1 coordinate 21,684, forward strand.
GGCTCCCGAGTAGCTGGGATCACATGTATGCACCATCTTGCTGGGCTCCACCCGAATCCAGAACTCCCCGTGAACTCTGTAAGAGTTTGATTCCCGGCTCTTTGAGCCCTATGCCTTGTGCAGCCTCCTTGGTTCCATGAGCACAGAGGGAACAGGGCTGACTCCAGCGTCTTGGGCTCCCAGGGGGACCTGTCAGTGATCCGGGGCCAGGGTCTCCAGGGCTGCCCTTCCCAGGAGGAGCCTGCACGCAGCACCGCTCCTCCCTGCTCCAACTCCTCCCCGTCAGTTCATCCTTGACCTGCAGGGCTGGGACTAGACCCTGCTTTCCTCCAAGTTCCTTCTAACCTCAGGACGAGGGAGACCACTACTGTGAGAGCAGCTCGGAGATGGCGGCCAGTGAGTGGAAGGGGAACGGAATTGAAGAGCCAACAGCTAGGGGCCTGGGCAAAGACAGGCTAAGCGGGCACCCCAGAGACGGTGAAACGGACAGGTGAGTGACAGCCAGGACAACAGCAGGCCAAGCTGAAACCCAGCATTACTGCCGTGTGCGAGAGTCTCCGGCCCCTCTGCGCTTTCTCATGTGGCCCCCTTGTCGCATCCACCATGGAGGTCATGAGGAGGCACTGTCTCACTGAGCAGCCGTTAGGCACGAGGACGCACTCGCCTTCAGCAGAGAGCATATTGGACTGTTCTGGTCAGCATTCTCACAGCTGTCATCTAAAAAGACTGACCACATAACTTAGAGGAAAGAAGACTGGTTCTCTTAAGGTTGCAGGTTCAGTCCCTGGGAGGCCTGGGACCGCCATGTCAGGGCATGGCGGGGGAAGCAGAGAGAGGGAGAGTGCAGGGGCTGTGATTCTCTGGTCATGGCGGCCGGCGGCAAGACAAAGAGCAGGGGGAGGAGGATCCATAATACATCATCTCCAAGGCCGCACTCCAGAGAGCCACCTTTGCCAACCACATCTTACCGGCCTGCTGGGCACCACCCAGGTCAGTCCATTGCAATGGACCTTTCCACTCCTGGGATCGGGATCGCAACCCTCAAGACTCAATTACACCAGCCCTGAACGTGAATGAGTGGGCTCTTTAGGGGACACTTTATGTTGAACTAGAACACGGACCCCGGGTGCACTGTCTGGGTTCCCTGGGACCCTGCCTTAGACCTCACTTAGGAAGGGCTGTGCCTAGTGGCTCGTGCCCAAGCCCCCCAAGTAGCAGCCCAGGCAAAGGAAGCTGCTGTCAGGACTAGGGGAGTGGGGTCACCCAGCGACCCGCAGGTGACCTGATTTGGAAATGGAGCCTTTGCAGATACAATGAGTTCAGTTAGGACCGGGCTATGCTGGACCATGCTCTTAGGTGACAGCCACCCACAGACCCAGGATGTGAGGGTGCACCAAGCCAGGACTCCAGGGACTGTGGGCAGACACAGGAGGCAGGAGAGATGGAGCCTCCCAGAACCTCCAGCAAAGAACATGGCTTCTTGCCTCCAGAACTTCAACATGTTTCTTCTGCCTTAACCACGTTTGGGGCACTTTGCTGCCACAGTCCCCGGAAGCCCAAACACCTCTGAGCTCACCTCCCCGCCTGCTGGACCCCCTGGCCTCAGTGCGAGGCGGTCATGAAGGACCACCCCCTCTTCAGAATTCCCCTCAGGATTCCACACACACAACATGTCCCCGCTGGCTTCCCGCTGCCAAACCCAGCACGTGAATCCCCACCCCAGAGCCTACGGCAGGGCGCTTTGCTGGGCAGGGAGGGTGGAGCAGGAAGGACGTATCCTTGTTTAACAAGCTTCTCCGTCGCCATTGCTCCCCCCCCCCCCCCAGGTGAGTGTTCACTGCCACGTGGCAGATCCACACGGCCACACATGCGCATGTGTGAGCCTGACTCCTGGGGTCACAGACGGCCCAGTTGAGGAAGGCGCCGGCTCTTAAGTAACCCTGCAGCAACGCCAATGCCTTCATGCTCCTTCTTTGGCCTCCCAAACTGCTCAACACTGGCAGAACTGGATGATCGCTCCCAGCCTCTCCTCGACATTCTTCTTGTGGAATCATTAAAAGGCTGGAAGCTGAGACAGGTCTCGACGGTCTAGGCTCAGAGGCCCCTCCACAGAGCGCAAGGGCAGCCTCCTGGGACGGCGCCCCACCTGGCCTTGCTGGCGGGGCTCCTGCGGCCTTATGGCCAGCTCGACTGGGCCGTTGCAGCCCAGCAGCCTGGCCGCACTGGGCAGGAACATCGTCCAGGATGTAGGGGGTCCGCCGCAGCCCGACATTCTCCCTGCAGCCGTACCATTCAGTACGTCAATGGTCATGCTTTTTATAGACACGTCCCAGCCTGGAGCTGAGGGTGAGACTGAAATCGCCCCTCAGCAAAAGGAGTCAGAATTTAGCTTCAAAGTCACCACAGGACAGCGCGATTTTAACTCGGATCATCGGAGCTGTCGCTTTTCCGCCCCCAGGGCCTCTTCTGGTTCACTTGCCCAGCGCTGGCCCATCTCCAAGGGAGGAAAGCAAGGCCGCCAGAGATACTCCTGAAGTTACCATGCAACTCAATGGATTCCAAGCAGAAGCTTCAGGAGGCGGAACATGGACTGTCCGGCCAGCCGACGCCCAATAAAGACGCCCAAGCAGGAGCACGGGGAGCTTCTCACCTGTGCCGTAACGTCCAGGCTGAGCTATGGAGAGGAGGACTCTTCTCAGAGAAGAACGTGAAATAACTGTGAAGGAAGAAGCCGGAAGAAGAAAAACATGGAAGCGCCAGGGTGAGACCCTGAGCCGAGAAAGGCATCTGGCCTTGCGGACGTGAGAAGGAGGTGACTCTGCCCTATGAATTGTTTTCTGTAGTGTAGACCCTGAGAGACAGGGAACAGCGCATGACCGAATACATCAACAGTCGAGTTTCTTAAGGACATGTGGCAGGCCCGACAGGTCGGACCCAAGAAACAGGCAGCTCCATTGTCTCTGCCCTGCTCAGAAGTCACAGCCACCGCCTTCTTAGTTCCTCTACTTCCATAGGATGGCAAGTTGACACCAACTAGCAAACAGTGAAGCAGAGCCCAAATCTGTAATTCCCAGCATACTCTGCAGAGACTCACTATAAGAACCACCCTCTATTCCTACCCCTACGATCTACTGCAAAAGCAATTGCCATCTTTTCCCCTTAAAACACCTTATTAGCCAGGTGTGGTGGTGTACACTTATAATCCCAGTACTTGCGAGGCTGAGACATGATGATCGCAGGTTCTCAGCCAGTCTCAGCTACTTAGTGAGGCTCTCAGCAACTTAATGAGACTCTGCTTCAAATTAAAAAGAATAAAATTGGGCTGGGGGTGTAGCTCAGAGGTAGAAAATGCCCCTGGGTTCCATCCCCAGTACCACCAAAAAACAAACAAAAACTGAAAAACAAACAAACAAACAAAAAACCTTATTAAAGTAAAAAGAAAAAAAAGTTGACCAAGCTTGTTAGCCAATTCCATCCCCAAAGATGGGACCACATGTTGCCTAGAAAGGGCATTGTCGACAGTAGCCCTGTGGACACAGACTTCTATTTTTTTTCCACAAAATGCCTAAATTTCAGCAGCACCCATTAGCTAGCAAGCAATGTACTCAATATGCCATAGAGAGCTGGGCTTAGGAATTTTAAAAAACGCGAAGACAGAGGAGCAAAGAAGGTCATTGTAAGTTATCAAAGCAAAGAGAGCTCACCCACGGGATAGCATTGGATTTCACCAATGTCTGAGAGAGACACGCACCACCTCACCTGCCCCTCACACAGGACAGCAATCACCGCCTGTCACAAACCCCCTTTTATTTTTTAAATAAGAGAAATGCACGTACTAAAGGCATTCCTGAGAAATAGTTCTGAACAGACCCCAAATAAAGACTAAGCATAGAACCCCACGTCTCTCCCGTTCCCTGGCACTTGTGTGCTTTCTCGTGTGACTTAGAGAGGGCTCGCCGATGCCCGTCTGAACCTAGCTCAGTTGGTAGAATTTCAAGTCGGGATGCTGGTTGGCGGCCCAGCAAGGAGACAGCATGGAGGTACCAAGGAAAGCAAAATTTTTAAAAAAATGAACTCTGAGGCTCCAGTGCTTCTGGGGACCCTACAACCACTCGCTAGCCACAAGTTACCCTGTCCTTCTTTCAGATGACCACAGGGATGTTTTAACTGTATGGCTTCAGCAGAGCACCCCGGCTTCCAAACAGCTCCCCCAAATTCCAAGCAAACAGGAGCTTGACAGGGGGTCTAAGCTGTGGCAGACACCGCCCCGGCATTCTGCAAATTGAATGTTCAGACAAGGGAGGGAAAACTCCATAAATATGAATGGCTGTTCCCCTCCGCCCTCGGCACCCGACCCCCCTGCTTAAAACCGGTGCATGTCTCTTTAAGCATCTGGAGAGACTGTGTTTTGCCATATTTCTGCTCTGTGACAAAGGACCCAGTCTACACAGCAATTAACCACAGTTTCGCCACAAAAATGTGAAGCCGTCCACCAGCGTCCCCCTCTCGTCAGCCAGGAGGGACCCCTGCTCCCACAAAACACGCTGAATCTCTGCACCCGTTTTCATCCTGACTCGGCCCACCCAGGACCCACCGGCCTCTGAATGCTAGCCAGGGCCCCTCGGCAGGTGCTGGTGAGCTGGCCAGCCACTGCGGGGACATCAGGCTCTGGCCGCCTTCCTGGGAGCAGCTCTCCCTGGAGCAGACAGCTGTGGGGTGCCAAATCAAGCGGGAGGGCGCTGGGAAGTAGAATAAACGAACAAGCGGCTTGGCAGGCCCGCAGCGTTCTTAGTCCCGTGCCACCTTCCCAGCGTAGGACACAAACGCCACCTGCCAGGTGAACGTCTGAGGGTCCTGGCAGCACAGGTGCGAAGGCTGCAATCATGGCTGTGTTGATTAAACAGGAGCAGAGTGTGAGTCCTGGAGTAGGCACAGGAGAGGAGTCACGAGCTGGTCCTTCCTGGGAGGGGGGCTGCTCACACAGGAAGCCGAGCTTTCAGTAAACCGACTTCAGCCCTCGCCGGAACGGAGCTGCCTTGGGCACCTGGGCGTGGCTGCCTGGCTGGCACAGGGCTACCATCGCCACCGTCGCTTTTCTCCCTGAGAATAAAAGGTCACTTTCTCTGCAAGCTCTTGCCTGTGCTGTCTGTGCGCCACCTCCAGGCTGGGGCAGGCGCTTCTGCTTGTTATTATTTGGGGAAACCTCCTTCCCGAGTTGCTGGGCTCAGGCAGCTGCAGGATGGGGCCGCTAGGAGGATGTGCAGCCCGGTGGCCGAGCAGGGTGGCTGTCCTTGCTGTCTTGTATAAGCACTTCCAGCGCCTGCCAAGACCCTCCTGGGAGCTAGGGACGCTCTCAGCTAGAGAAATGACCCAAATGTCCTTTCCAGGAAGGTGGGGGAACAGGAACAAATTAGCAGTGTCAAATGCTGGTTCCTTTTCCTCTGTATACATGCAGGAGAGGACGTTTGTGAAGCAAAGCTGTATTTGTCCTCTGGTTGGTGTCTCTCTCTCTCTCTCTCTCTCTCTCTCTCTCTCTCTCTCTCTCTTTCTTTCTCTCTCTTTTAATGAGTGGGAATCATTCCACTTTGCCATGAGGAATGCTGGAGAAATGCATAATTAAAAAAAAAAAAAAGAAAGTCTTTTCAAGGCTGTTTACTTGGGAGAGGACGGTGACACAAATGTTTCTTTCTCCTCGCAGGGCCCACCCACAGACCAGAGTGGAACAATGATGCTCTGGGCCGCTTGGCGGCTGAGCCCCGCAGAGCGCATTCAGGCTGCCCTGGTGCCAGCCCCCAGCTCCCGGCCGGCCAGCAGCCAATTATAACCGCACTGGTGGGCCCCAGGAGCTTCTGTTTACATAGCTTGGCAAGCCTCAATTAATTGTCCAAAAAAATAAAAATTGTTAATATTCCAGCAAAAAAGCCAGGGCCGGAGAGGGGGAAAGGATTTCTCTCTCACATGCACCAGGACTGGGCAGGAGGTCCAAGCTCTTCTTTTGTGCTGGCTTGGATAAACTTAAGACACACCACCCCACAAACTTTCTGGGTGAATTCCCGAAGGCTCTCCAGATCCGCAAATGGTGAGATGTGTGTGTGTGTCAGGAGCCGGTGGCTCCGGTGACAGAGGGTTTAAGTTATCCTTGTAAGTAAATAACGAAAGTTACATAATTTTAATCAACATTCATCATTTTAATTGCCTGAATCTCCTCCAGAACAAAGTGACACTATAGTTTTATGGTATTTGATTAATGAGGGCAGGAAAATTGAAGTTTTTGCAATAAAACTAAAAAAAAAAAAATCAACAGACTTTTATGGTTTTTTTCCCTTGTGATTTTAATTTGATGGCTCGTGTTTTCATTACAGCGAAGGCTGTACACTTTAGCTTGCAATTACGTCCCATCTGTGAAGCACTGTGTAACTGTGTTATTACAGTTTATTCTAGTAGCTTTTCAATCACTTTTGAGTCGGGCTTTACAAGTATTCTTGCAGCAGGTGGGCTTCCTGGCATGCGACCAGGAACACACAAAGCGCAAAGCTGGAGTTTAATGGCAGCATATGCATGTGCAGGGGAACCAGCCTTCTCCATATGCCACTAAGCAGCCCCTTAAGCCTGCCAGTCACTCTTCTTACTGACTACAGTCTCTAAGTAGTTTTCTGCCAGGGAAAAATATACCAAGGCAGCAAATTTCTCCAGTGCACCATCCTTATTACTGAGACAACCCTGTCATTAGCACAAGCACAATGAACCTGAACTGGGGATGCATACCAATTAGGTTGCACGGAGCACTTTTGCTTCTTATCTCTATGGAAACGCACCCCCCTTGCTGCAGTGGACAAGCAGGAATGTCCCCCCACCCATATGTCACCTAGTTAACACTGTACACTTTCATGTGAACCAAAATCCGCTCCAGCCCTCTCGGCAGCGCAGAGAAAGGGAAGAAAACAACAACGGAAGTCGCTGGCGTGCAGGAGGGAGTGCGTA
>PVLC010020900.1:0-28906 GCA_004027655.1 Graphiurus murinus
TGTGTACCACCATGCCCAACAATGTTTCATTATTCCTTATACTAAGAGTTCAGTTTTGGAATAAGGCCATACATTTCCTGTACCATGAAAGAAACAGGAGGATGATTTGATGGGTGGGGGGGAGGTTGCAGGGTAGAAAATACCTCATATGAAGATTCTGATTCAGGACCTGTTTAGACATGACCTGCCTTTGGAGAGAGGGAATTCCAAGTGTTGATGAGCAAATTATTATTATTGTTATTATTTTGGTACTAGGGATTGAAATCAGAGGTATTCTATCTCTGAGCTACACTCCCCAGCCCGTGTGTGTGTGTGTGTGTGTGTGTGTGTGTGTGTGTGTGTGTGTGTGTTTAATTTGAAACAGGATCTTGATAAGTTGCTGAGGGCCTCACTAAGTGGCTGAGGCTGGCCTTGAACCTGTGATGCTCCTGTCTCAGCCTCCCAAATACTGGTATTACAGGTATGTACCACCATGTTAATAAACAAATTATTAACCCTCTCCTGTCTTGGGGCTCATCACTTAGGTGGGCTGGGCTTTCAGAGTGCCCTTTAATTCCCAGTGAACCAATGTTCTGCGTCTTCTTGGAACTGAGGCAGCTCTGAACAGTGAGTCCAGGGAGTGGGTTGCTGGGAATAAGACTGGGGGGAAAGTCTCGATTTAGCTGGATGTGGTAGCGTACACCTGTAATTCCAGTAGTTGGGAGGCTGAGACAGGAGGATCGCAGGTTCAAGGCCAGCCTCAGCAACTTAGTGAGAACCTCAACAACTTAGCAAGACCCTGTTTTAAAATAAAAAAATAAAATAGGGCTATGGATATAGCTCAAAGGTAGAATGCCCCTGGGTTTAATCTCTGGTACTACAAAACAACAACAAAAACAAAAAACTAAAGAGCCTCCATTCAGTGCCCTTTTCAGGCCCTCCCCCCTTTCGCCTCTTTTATCCCCACTTTCTCAAGAGAAGGGAAATGAGAAGATACAGGTCATGATGAGTTGGATGGAATAATCCAAGGTTTAATCATTCACTGGTCAAGATTGGGTACTACTACTTTTCCAGCTTTGGATCCAAGCTTTAGTCTCCTAGATCTCAGACACTAGCATGTCAAACAGGACCACTTGGGGTATAAGAGATGGAAAAGCCAGTCGGGCATGGTGGCACATACCTATGATCTCAGTACTTGGGAGCCCAAGAAAGGAGGATCTCAGGTTTGAGGCCAATGTCAACAACTTAATAAGACCCTCAGAAACTTAGCAAGACCATGTTTCAAAATGAAAAAATGAAATAGGGCTGGGGGTGGTAGCTTGGACATAGAATGCCCCTGGGTTCAATCCCCAGTACCAGAGAGAGAGAGAGAGAGAGAGAGAGAGAGAGAGAGAGAGAGAGAGAGAGAGAGAGAGAGAGAGAGAAAAGAAGAAGAAGAAGAAGAAGAAGAAGAAGAAGAAGAAGAAGAAGAAGAAGAGAAAAGCCAACACGCATTCTGGCTTGAGCAAGGGGAAAGGGGAGTTACTGGCTCACATGTGACATGTGGGTTGTCTGGGAGTGGAGATGGCCTCGCTGCGTGGAGCTGTTCTTGGCTCTCCTCTCCTCATTAAGCAAGAGATGGAGGCACCTGCAGCACCAAGTCCCACCGAGAGAGCCTGACTCCACTCTGCATTCCAGCACAAATCTCTGTGGCCCAGCGGCTCTCCCAGGGCCATTTTCCTTCTCTGAACCAAGCCCTGTGGCCTGGGGAATCTGGTGCAGGGACTGGTTTAAGCTGGAATGCGTGTCCCTCCCTGCAACCTATTCCAGAGCCTTGTCTGGAAAAGAGAGGCAGGTGGACCCCAAGCTACCCCTGGAGCTCTTTCCTGTGTTGCAGGAGGCTTGGTCTATGGAGAACAAGAGACAGAGGCTGGAGTAGGATAAAGCAGGTCTCTTTATTCGCCAGTGAAGGCCCAGTGAGCAAAGCTCTGGATCTGAGCCTTGAATGGCATCTTCGTACAGACTCTGTAGTCCCAGAGAGACAAGTTTTGATTGGATCAATAACAGGCAGGGGTACCAATATGAAGCTCAGGTCAGGTTTTATTTCCGCTCCCTGAGCTAGATTTCCTGTATTAGCCTCCACATGGCTGGGACTGGGTGGCGCCATCTTGGGCTCCACATGGCTGGGACTGGGTGGCGCCATCTTGGTGGACTTAGCCTTCTTATCTTGTGGTTTTAGCTGCTGAGAGAGGCCCTCCTTTGTTTGCCTCACAGGGAGGCCTGTGAAGAAAGCTTTATTCTCCTATCTTGTCCCCAGGCTTTTAGCCAAGAGTTGTCTTCAAGGACATAGCTGTACTCAAGGGATATCTGGACAGAAGTCACCACCCTACTTCCTCCCTGGTACACTCTGCTCAGCCCTTTGCCTAGAATGAAGCTTCTACAGTGGGAGGAATCTGGGGACTCACCATATCTTCTGCTCAAGCTACCCCACTTCATAGGACCAGCAGTGACAAACAAAACAAAACTTTGGATAGTTCCAGAAGAAGTGCAAAGGATCCAAAGCCTTGTGTAAGTCAAGGTTTTTGATCTGTTTACCAACCTTAACCCACAAAGTATAAAAGAGACTAGATTTTAACCTTTCTTCCTCCCTCTTCCCATTTCAGGGAGGTGTCTGAGTAAAGTCAGCCAGGGAAGTGAGGGAGGGCTAGCCAGGTGTGATGGCACACACCTGTAATCTCAGTACTTGGGAGTCTGAGACAGAAGGATTATAGGTTTGAGGTTGGCCTCAGCAACTTAGTGAGACCCTCAACAACTCAGTGAGACCCTGTTTCAAAAAAAAAAAAAGGGGAGTTGGGGTGTAGCTTAGAGATAAAATGCCCCTGGGTTTAATCCCCAGTACCAAAATAAATAATTGAAGAGAGGAAAGAAAGAAAAAAAAAGGGAGGAGGGCTGGGCATATAGCTCAGAAGTTGAATGCCCCTGGGTTCAATCCTCATCACCAAAAGAAAAAAAAAAAAAAAAATCGAGGGCTTCCCTTCAAAATCTAATTTTCAAGATTATTATTTGCAAAATTGACTATAGCAAATTATCCATGGGGCTTAGTTCAAGGGCATATATTTCTTTCAACAACAAACCTATATAGTTTGGTGAAGCAAACTGTACTTCTTTGCCAAGCTGGAGGAACAACCTGAGATGTGCTAACAGGCCCAATGGGATTATTAGCCTCCTGTTAATACTTTTATGGTTTACTCTTTTTATTTTTTTAAGTGAAAACTCAGGTTAAATATTTATTATACAGAAAAGGAATGCTGCTGCTTCCTCCTGTGTTGTTGCTATTAATTATTTAATAGGTTATAGCATGCAAATAGTATAAAACCTAAAAGATACAAAATACTATATGGGAAAAGTAAGTTGCTCCTGGAACCTCTGTCCCCAGTTGTACCCCCCGCCAACTGCCACCCTAGAGGCAGCGTTTCTGACCAGTGTCATTGTGTCTTTGCTGAGATAGTCCACATACTCTCTTTTTAGTAGAAAGTTGACTTACCTCCTCCTCATCCTTTGTGTGTGTGTGTGTGTGTGTGTGTATGTATGTGTTTACTGGAGATCGAATCCTGGGGCATTCTACCTCTGAGGAGCTATACCCTAGCCCTTTTTATTTTTTGTTTTGAAACAGGGTATTGTTAGGTTGCTGGGGGTCTCACTAAGTTGCTGAGGCTGGCCTCTAACCTGCAATCCTCTTGTTTCAGCCTCCCAAGTACTGGGATTGCAGGCTTGTGCCACCACACCCAGCCCTATTCCTTTGTTCTTTAAAAATAAAAAAAGCAGCCGGGCGTGGTGGCACACACTTGTAATCCCAGCATTCGGGAGGCTGAGACCAGAGGATCCGGGTTGCGGCCAGCCTCAGCTACCTAGTGAGGCACTCAGCAACTTAGTGAGACCCTGTTTCAAAATAGAGAATTAAAAATAGGGCTGGGGGTATAGCTTGGAGGTAGAATGCCCCTGAGTTCAATCCCCAGTACTGTAAATAAATAAATAAATAAATAAATAAATAAATAAATAAATAAATAAAAATTAAGCTGGGCATGGTGGTGCATGCTTGTAATCCCAGTACTTGGGAGGCTGAGACAGGAGGATCCTAGTTCACGGCCAGCCTCAGCTACTTACTGAGGCTCGCTGCAACTTAGTAAGACCTTGTTTCAAAATACAGAATAAAAAATAGGACAGAGGGTGTAGCTCAGAGGTAGAATGCCCCTGAGTTCAATCCCAAGTACTGCAAAAATAAAAATAAAAAATTTTTAAAAACAATGACTATTGGACTAGGGATATAACTCAGCACTTGACTAACATGTGTAAGACCTTGAGTCCAATCCTCAGTACCACAAAGTAAAATAAAATAAAAATAAGAAAGAAAGGAAAAGAAAAAGATTAGGATTTTCTATGACAGTGACTTAAAGGTCCCAGAGTTAAAAAAGCAGACCAGGCCCCTCCGCCAGGGATCTGGTGACCGTGGTCCATGGCATGGCTCGGAGGTTTATACACACTTGAGTATTTTCTTCCCCTGTGCTTCTCTGTTCACAGGGCCAGAACCGCTTCCTAGCACTTGTGACCAAAAATGGTTTCACTCAGCTCCCCCTCTCTCCTTATTTGCCGTCTGGGCTCCAAATGCCCTACAGTTTCCAAAAATTAAGTTGAAAACTTGTCACCATAGAGGCTGTGCTGAAGTTCATGGCTTGGAATCTGAAGGTACTTCTAGAGGAAGAAGCTGAGAACCCCTTGAACAAAAGCGAGATCCCCTGGGGAGGCATTCATGGAGCCTACGCCAGTACACTATGGTGACAAATGACACCCAGCACCTGTCCTAGCATTGCTCCGTGCAGTCCCCCGGGAGGGCACAGGCGCTGGTGTAACACATTGCTCAGTGCTCCAGTGTAGGGCTGGTCCTGTGGAGATGGTGTGAATGAATGACATTCATTTCAGACACGTTATGTCTTAAACGTAGCAAACAGAAGTAGAAATAGTAATAGTAATGACAAACAAAATGATAATTACTGTGCCTAGTTGCCAGCCCTATCCCAATGGCTTCCTACGCTTCCCCACGGCACCTTCCAAGAACCTTGTAAGTAGGGCTGAGTGTTACCACTGAGCACTTGGGCTCGGACAGAGGAGGTTTGCAGCTCAGGGTCACAAAGTGAGGGCCTGGTAGAAAATAGGGCTGGGAGTGGGAGTATATATAGTCTGGAGGTAGAAGGCCCTTGAGTTCCATCCCCAGTACATCAACAATAACAACAAAAATTCTAGTAAAGTGAGAAATTTTCTATTTGTAGATCAAATGTTTTATTCCCAGTAGACAGAGTCCTGTCTAGGTTGGCTCACTCATGAAGTAACACCATTAGTTAGTTAGTTTCTGGAAATTGAACCCAGGGACATTCTACCTCCAGGTTACACCCCCAGCCCTGTTTATTTTTTATTTTGAAACATGGTCTCATTAAGTTGCTGAGGCTGGCCTCGAACCTGCAATCCTCCTATCTCAGCCTCCCAAATATTGGGATTACAGGTGTGCACCACCATGTGTGGTCTAGTAGCATCATTATTTAATAGAAAGAAACACCCTGTTTGTAATAGGGCCATGAGTTTTGTTCATGCCCCTCTCAGGTATGCAGAGAAAGTGTAGCTTCTACATTTACAGCTGTAAGCGTAGAAGCTCCCAGCCTACTCTACCCACTGGGGACAGGGGTGGAGTGGGCAGGAAAAGCAGTACAGTCTGATGCAACTGGTAACCAGGCCTGGTCTTTTTTTTTTTTTTTTTTTTTTTTTTTTTTTTGCCGTACTGGGGATTGAACTCAGGGGCATTCTACCTCCGAGCTATACCCCCAGCCCTATTTTTTATTCTTTATTTTGAAACCGAGTCTCACTAAGTTGCGGAGTGCCTCACTAGGTAGCTGAGGCTGGCCGCGAACCCAGATCCTCCGGTCTCAGCCTCCCAAATGCTGGGATTACAAACGTGCGCCACCACGCCCAGCTAAGCCTGGTCTTTTAAACAGCCACTTGAGGTTTAACTTAGCTAGGGTCTTGTTAGTTTGATGAAATTCTTGTCAGAAGTAAATTTCTATGGCATCGTAAAACAAAAACAAAAACAAAACATATTTGAAAGCAGCTCAAAAAGTGAATTTTACTTTTTGCAAAAAAGGATCCCGCCATCAGTGAGTCAGCGTGCAGGAACAACATGGCGGAAAACTGCTGGCTATTTTATTTTCAGCTGGGACTTCGGTACTGTGCTCCCATTGGTGGGAACAGAGCCTCACAATCTTTACACCACTGGCTGAAAGGGATGACAGAGGAGGGATTGGCACTTACAGTTTCCAGGAAATGCTATCTTTACAAAAATACAAGCACAGATAAGGTTACACAACGGCAGTTGCACAACATGGAGCCCAAGTCAAACTATTCCTTTGATAGAGAAAATCTAATTGTATTCTCACAGTCTCACTAGTTGCTGAGACTGTCCTCCAACCTGCAATCCTCCTGTCTCAGCCTCACAAATACTGGGATTACAGGTATGCACCACCACTCTCGATTTTTTTTTCTTTTCTTTTTTAAATTTTATTTTTGTTGTGTTGGGATCAAACACAGGGCCTTGCACATAGCAGGCAACTGCTCTACTCCTGGGCTATGCTCCCAGCCCCCGAACTAATTTTTTGATAGGCATTTCAAAGGACTGATACGCATAGAACCCACTCTGGGAAGTGTTGATCTAGAGTGAGCCATGTAGAAGAAAACAAGGAACTCATCTTAGTGTTTCCTTGTGAACAATATCCATGGTCCCGGAATCAAAGGAGGAGCCTTCAAGACAGATGATTTCTGTGGTCAGCAGAGAGCTCCAGGGTACCAGAGCTGCATTGCTTGGGTCCAACAGACTCTACTCTTGAGGAAGGATGGGGCTTGGGGCTGGGAGGTACTCAAGGCTATGCTTGTTCTGCCACAAGAAGTAAATCCCCTTCAACCTCACCCCTACTCATCCCCATATCCAAATGCTACAATTTTCCTGCAACCTAAAGAGCACTCACAAAGGAAGAGGGGGGAAATGAACAGGAATTTCAAGAATATGCACAACGCTTTCTTCTTTGCCCTAGCAACCTATTGCTTTAGACTGCAAATATGACTCTACCCGTGTAAGATTTTAATGACAACTGGAATTAGTTATAACAGAATTCCACTTCTTTTTCATCATTGTGAAGCCCTTTTTGGCCAAGGTTGTTGAGACAGTAGAATTAACTAGAGCAGGTGGGTCTTAACAAAATTTATTTGTAGATGGCCAAGACTGACCCTCTCCCCAAGCTTTGTGAGCCACTGAGGGCTCTGTGAACATTAAAGGGCTTCAGGAGAAAGGCAGCCCCCTCCCATCTCCATTGCAATGTCTACTGGGGCAGCTTCTCCAAGGAATAAAGATGGCCTGAGTGCTTAAAGGGGAACTAGATTGGGGGGACTCTGAACGAATCTACAGATGAGAACATAATCTTGCCTACCTGGGAAAGACCTCTTGGGCTATATACCACCTCCTAACAGATTTATATATCTAAGGTAGGGAGCCAGCTCTTGGAGATGCAATATTATAAAAACAAAGCCAGAGGGTCTAACTTTGTGGACTGCTCAAGTCATAAATCAGTGGTGGGATCCAAGGCTCTGGAGAGGTCCAGAGCCTGCAGAGTAAGCAGCCGGTGCTGCACAGGGGCCTCTGCAGGACCTGCCTTTTCTACTGCAAAATAATCAGAGTTCTTCCCAGCAGCCTCTGCCCTGGGAACTGAGATCTGCTGATTAGAGCCTGGGGCAGGTGGGGTTTGTTCCATTTCTGAAAGTCACCAGTGGTTCTCAAGAGCTCCTGCCACATAATTCTTGCTGTCTTTAATCATTTTCTCAGTTTCCTATTTTGATTCCATTCAGAGATTGTCAGCTTGGGGTATGGAGTGCGTCTTGTCTGTTTCTGTGTATTTTTCAGCCACTGCTCAATCCTTTGCATATAATACGTGAATAGATAACTCTTTGGGGTGTGTCTGACCAGGTCATTGTCCCACTAATTCCTGAGAAGTGTTTCCCCTGTCAAGAATGAGCCTGGGAGCTGGGCGTGGTGGCGCACGCTTGTAATCCCAGCATTCGGGAGGCTGAGACCAGAGGATCCGGGTTCGCGGCCAGCCTCAGCTACCTAGTGAGGCACTCCACAACTTAGTGAGACTCGGTTTCAAAATAAAGAATAAAAAATAGTGCTGGGGGTGT
The DNA here is from genome assembly GCA_004027655.1 of Graphiurus murinus. NCBI lineage: Eukaryota > Metazoa > Chordata > Mammalia > Rodentia > Gliridae > Graphiurus > Graphiurus murinus. The sequence continues at coordinate 8,227 of PVLC010020900.1, forward strand.
AGCTTGGAGGTAGAATGCCCCTGAGTTCAATCCCCAGTACCGCAAAAAAAAAAAAAAAAGAATGAGCCTGGAACCAAGTTTGTATTGTGTATCCCCGACCTCCAATTATAAGATGTGAACAGCTGATCCACACTAGACCAGTTAGATTTCCTCTTCTAGGAATTTAGAACTGGGAATCAGGCACTAGTTGGTCTTCACTAGCATGTAGAACAAGAACGGACCAGACAGGAGCTGTGGGTCATCATTGCCATCTTCTGCTATGTGCATGGAAAGCAGAGATGAAGGCCTGCCAAGAGGAGAGAATGAAACCATTGATAGGGAGCAGCAGCGATGAGTGTGCTGGGGCCAGAGAGCCCGAGAGAGACAGGAAGGAAGCCTGCCCTGGCTCCTCCTGCCCTTGGGTTCTGATAGACATACCTGGATTCTTATTAATTCATTCTCCATTCTCTTTTAGTTTTGGTTTTTGTTTTGATGGTACTGGGAATAGAGTCAGCTCTGCCACTGAGCTACATCCCAACTCCTTTTTATTTTTTATTTTGAGACAGGGTCTTGCTAAGTTGCTAAGGCTGACCTCAGACTTTAGATCCTCCTGCCTCAGCCTCCCAAATAGCAGGCGTTACAGGTGTTACACCTTTCCCTGCTGTTTAAGTTCATTTGAATGGGTTTCTACAGGCAACCAGAGAGCCTTGACTAGGCAAAAAAATCAATGACCCTTGCATTGAATTCCTGAGTATTTCATTAGCAAATTGTATCGACTCTACTCTTAGAATGTATCTGGAGTGGACTACTTCTCATGGTCTACACTGCTACTCAGTTTCCCTCCATTATCTCATTTGGGTATTGAATCTCACCTGTCTTCCTTCTAACTTTACCACCCTACAGACAATTCTCCACCTGGAAACCAGATTGTTTGAGGTTCTTTCCTTTCTTTTCCCTTCCTTCCTATTGCTTTTCCCTCCCTTTCTGAACAGACTGGTCCTAAAACTATTAGGCCAAAGCAAGGTAGGCACTTACTGCACCAGGAGAGAGCTACCATGGTTCAGAATCAAGTGCTAGAGCCCAGGTGTGGTAAGGACAGTATCAATGTAGAAAAACTACCCAGAGTAGAACCCAAAAGGATGAGAAGTCATCTGGGGAGCAGGGATGACAGAGCCTTTGAAGGGTGAAGAAAGTGTTCAAGTGATGCAGCGTAGCACCCTTGTGCGGGGAGACAGAAGCTGACTGGGAGGGGAGACTGTCCAGAGGAGGGGGGCTCTCATACAGGAGGAGGAGAGATCTAGCACGATACAGGAATGTCCCGTGTGAGTTGGGCTTGTCCCAACAGGAAGTCAGAGGTGAGGAAAGTGCTTGTGCAAGAGGGCAGCAGGTACAGCCAAGAGATGAGAAGGTTGTCCAGGGGAAAGGATGATGATGGTAGACTGGTGACATCAGGCCAAGCGGTCAAACAAGTAAATATATTAGGACTAATGGGAGTCACGTTTCTTATAGTCAGAGAAGGGAATTACAATTATGGAAAGGGATGAAACCTATACCATCTAGTATCAGGTTGGAATTGGAAGTATTTATCAGAATACATGGCTTTCAAAACATGCATTTGTAGATAATAGATAGATAGATTGTGAATGTCTACAGCTCTGTGCTCTGAAGGCCTGGGGATAGTGACACCTTACTAGCAAAGAGAACACCTAGCTCCCAGATCTTGGCTTCTAAATACCATTTTCCACTATCAGGAACCTTACAAGTAATTAAAATGAACATCATCAGCAATGGGACAAGTGCAAATCACACACCACTGATGCAGTAAGAACTTAGCATCGCTTCCCTTATGTTCTTGCCAAAGATGCTGCGAAGTTACTCTTTTTCTCCTTGAAATTAATAAATATGTTGTGGAAAGAACTTTTGAAACTATATAAATATTCATTTATATTAGTATAGAGTTATGGCAGGAAGAGAAGAGGGGTATAGAGCAGGGGAGGGTAAGACTCAACCGGATCCCACAGAGCTCACTGTCTCTGCCTCCAGCTGTATGCTTGGCAGGAGCAGCTGCAGCCTTCATCACAGAGCTGCACCACACCTGACCAGGAGATGGAGCTGCTGAAGGAGCACATGGGGACAGTGAGCAGCTGCAGGCCAGCAGAAAGGCAGCAATAGGCGAGATCGAATGGCAGCAAAACAGTCTCTCAGTTCACCCTGACTTCGTACAAGGAAGGAAAACCTGGAAGACAGGATGTAGCCTTCCCAAACTGATGTACTACAAAGCCGCTACACTACTGATATGGGAAGTTTCCAAAACATATTGATGCATGAAAAATTCAAGTTTCAGGGCATTGTGGACAATCTCAGTGGTAGAGTGCTTGCCTATTGTGCATGAGACCTTGGGTTTGATCTCCAGTACCATAAACACACACAAATGCTTCCACAAAAATTATTTCCATCTGTACGCATATAGGAAAATACACACATAGAGACCGATTCAGAAAGATAAACACTGACCATGCTCATCTCTGGAAGGGTATTGGAACTGAGGAAGGGGAGTGTCAAGGGGAGTATGAGTTTACCTGGATATGAGAACAATTGAAAGCAAATATTAAAAAAAAACCCTCCCTCTATGTCCACTTCCTCTCAAATCAGAGGTGCTCTTTTTCCCTGATCTTCTCCCTCAGTTTTAGTCTGTTCAAAATAAGCAGTGAAATAGACATTCAGGATGTACCTAGATGGTCAAAGGGTTATTCAGGTGTCTCCTTACTCTCTATCTTAAACATAGATTTTAAATAAAGTTGTGATGGTCCAACCTGACGATTTTGACTTTATGATGGTGTGAAAGCAATGTGACTGAGTAGAAACTGTGCTTGCAATTTTGAATTTGACCTTTTTCCAAGGCTACTCTGGTCCTCTCTCGATCTGGGCAGTGGCAGCAAGCCACCTTCCCAGTTGGCTATGGGATTACAAGGAAGCAATGTGTTCTCTCCAGGGCACTGTGTTGCTAAGCTAGCAGGTTCAATAGGTTAGTTGTATTAAATGCATTTTCAACTTACAGTGGGTTTATCAGAATGTAGCCATGTAGCCTCAGCATAAGTTGAGGAGCATTGACAAATGATAGCACAAGATTGTACCACATTGGTTTTGCTCCCTAGAGGGGAATGCACCCCAGGGCTCTGCCTGCAGCCAGACAGAGGGTGTGGCCACTGCTCTTATAACCTATCCTGGGCAGAAATCAGCAGAGGTAATGATATCCAATTGGAATGCCAGGACTTCTTGTAGGGAGTTGAGGGGCAGGGCCCTTTCTATTCTTTCAGTGGTGGTGTTACATATTAGATGTTCCTCCAGGGAACTTTGGTGGTACTGTGAGTTCTACCTGGTGCACTGCTAGGAGCTTCTGAAGATGTACTGCAGATATCTGTGGGGGTGACTCAGAAAGAACAATCATAACTATTTTTCAAGAGAGAGAAACAAAGAGAAGATGAGTGTCAAGAGACTTCTGGCCCACATAGGTGACTGAACAAGGGCCTCCAGGACATGTTTCTAGGCACAGAGCCTTGCCTCCCCAGGGGCTGCCCCCACCATGCTACCATTTCCCATAATCACCTTGCTTTTCTATCTCCTGGGAATCCTTCAGGTGCTTTCTCCTACTGAGAAGGTCTTTCTCTTCTCTATTCTCTGTTGAAATCTAAGTAACAGGGATTAAAGATGGCAGAATAGAGGAAGGCAATGTGTTTCAGTTAGTCTGAGACTGGGAACTCAACCAGCAGGAAGACTGCTTCTTAGCAAGAGAAGAAAAGCAGTTAGGACTGAACAGAAGAAAGACAGTTGAAACATAGTTGAATTGGAAGAAGCACAAACAGTAGAGAACTGAAAAGAGCTGTGAGTGTCTGATTCAGTGAGCAGAGGGCTGAGGCAGGAGCCATTTTGGCGAGCCTGTGTGGGAGCTGGCAGCTGCTGGAATCCAGTGGCTCTTGGAGACCAAGCTTCAGTAAAGAAGAAGCTAAAACCTGTTGTAGCCAAATTCTTTTTTCACTGGTTCCCTTACCTTGTTATCCCATCTGGGGGCCAAAATGATATTGAGTGTCACCTTTTATTGGGTTCTCATCCAGGGGATTTCGACAAATGAAATCCAAGGACTAATGAAGGGTATAGAAACAGGAAGTTTATTTTAAGTCAAAGAAAGATAGAAGACAAAAAACAACTCCCCCCACCACTGAGGGGAGGGTGTCCCTGAAAGAGAGTAACCATTGAAATTCTTGGGACGTGAGCTTTTATATCTTCTTGTAGCACCTCATCCGTTCTCTTACGTTTGATCAGAATGTCTTTGGACCAGTTTCAATTCTTAATTTAAATTGTAATATCATGGGCTGGAGGGCTTGAATCTCCTGGAATCACTTGTCTGTTCACTTCCCCCAATCTTTGTATATACAGCTTATCCTCAGAATGCAGCTCACAGAAGGGGCTGAAGTTTCCATAGTCCTTGCCTGGTCATTGTTACCTTGTATCTTATTAACCTTCCTTGTTTTTGTTCTTTATACAGATGGCCTCTTTTTTTTTTTTCAGTACTGGGGATTGAACTCAGGGGCATTCTACCTCCAAGCTACACCCTCAGCCCTATGCCCTATTTTTTATTCTTTATTTTGAAACTGAGTCTCGCTAAGTTGCAGAGTCCCTCACTAGGTAGCTGAGGCTGGCCGCGAACCCAGATCCTCTGGTCTCAGCCTCCCGAATGCTGGGATTACAAGCGTGCGCCACCACGCCTGGCTCAGATGGCCTCTTTTAACCCTTCCTGATCCCAGGTTCTCTGCACTGCCTCACTGTTGGGCCACTGATTTCAGAGAACCAACATGAAAAAGCAATCACGTTCTTCTCTCCATGCTCAAATACCTCAGGATCCTGAATCTCCAGCCTGCCCAGTCAAACTGTCCAGTGAACTTCTATGATTGCGGCTGAACTTATCAGGATTGAGAAATTATAGACCTTTCCTGAAGGGACCCAAGGGGCTACCATTGGCCTTGTCAAGACCATGGGTTTATAAATCATCCTAATGGGAACCTGCATGGCTTCAGGGACTCTCATGGCAATGACCAAACTCATGGAGGTTAGGGCAGCATCTACAGTTGGATACAAAAGAAATGGAAATTAGTAGACAGTCTTTAGGGACACTCAGTCAGCAGTCTGCCTGACTCCTGCATGATCTCCAGCAATTACTACCTGATCATCAGCAGTGGTATCTTTGGGGTGAAATAACTCAGCCAACCATGCTGCAAGCTCGGAAGGCTATAAACTCTTGCCTGGCAGAGTTTGGGTGCCATTAGTACCAAGGTTGGCAGGCAGCAAGGTTTCAGCTGCCAGAGAAGGGGTGGTGTCCCTGGGGCTAAATAACTCAGTCACCGATGCCCCAGGGTCGGAACAGTACAATCTCTCCCGGATGGAATTTGGGCCCCAAGAGCATGGAGGCCAGAAGCCAGTAGGGTTTCACATGATCACAGCTGGCAGAGTAGCAGTGGTGTCCCTGGGGCAATTTAACTCAGACAGTCATGCCACAGGCTGGGAATGCTACAATCTCTTGGCCAGCAGAGTTTGGGCCTGATGATCATAATGCCAGAGGTTGACAGGGTTTCATGTGATCACAACCAGCAAAGCAGCAGTGGTGTAGCTGGGGCATTAAAGCTCAGCCAGCCAGGATGCAGACTCAGAATGTCATAATCTCTTACCCTGCTGAGTTTGGGCCCCATGACCATGGAGGCCAAAAGCCAGCAGTCCACAGGGTTTCACATGATCACAACCAGCAGAGTGGTGGTAGTGTCCCTGGAGCATTAAAGCTTAACCAGCTGGGCAGCAGGCTTGACACGTTAGAGTCTCTGGCCCTGCCGAGATTAGGCCCAGAGAGCAAGGAGGCCTGCAACCAATCAAAGATTACTTCTTGCCTACATTGAAAAATACTATGTCCTATTAAAGAGGTTCTGAAGGACTAACTCAAAATTCTGATTATTTGAGGCAGATTCACTGAGGCAAACATATACCCTTAGTACAGAACTAGAGGACAGCAAATAGACATGCTCCCACACAGAAAGGAAGATGCCAACACAGCTGTGATTCAAACCCAAGAATCTTGAATACATGAGAATGAGCGCCAACAAGGAAACAATACACTTCCACAACTCCACAACAATGGAGATCACCAATACAGAGCTGCAGAAAATTCCAGAATAGTTCAGAATTTTGATTATCCATATGATCAAAGATCTTAGACATGAAATCAGAGAAAGATAAAGTATATGGAAAACATGACAATAAAGAAGTCGAGACCCAAAATAAGAATCAAAAAGAGGCTCTGAGCAAAAACGGAGACAATAAATTAAAGTTCTAAATAGAAAACATTACTGGTAGACTAGACCACATGAAAAATAGAGTCTCACTGTAAGAAGATACCTCATTCAAAACTGATCGCACAATCGACAATATAGAGAAGACAGTATCTCAACATGACCAGGATATTCAAGAAATTTGGGATAATATAAAATGACTTAACTTAGGAATAACAGGCATTGAAGAAGATCTAGAAGCAAAAATTAAGATAATTAGAAACCTCTTCAGAGAAAAAATATCAGAGAATTTCCCAATTACCAGGAAATTTTAAAAAAAGTGATATCATTCATTGCATCTTTCAGATATAATGGAATTAAAGTAGAAATCAACAACAGGAAGACCCAAATGAATTACATAAATACATGGAGATTGAGTGATACACTTTTGAATGAGGACTGAACTATAGAAGAAAAAAGGGGAGAAATTTAAAAATCCCTCGAATTAAATAAAAATAGACACAACATATCAAAATCTATGGGACACTTTGAAGGTGATTTTAAGAGATTTATAGCAGTGAGTGCCCACATGAGAAAAACAGAAAGTCACAAAATAAACATCCTAACGATTTACCTTAAGGCACTCAAAAAACAGGAACAGACTAATCACAAAGTCAGTGAAAGGCAGGAAACAATTACAATCAGAGAAGAAATCAACTAAATAGAAGAAAAAAATATGAAAGATCAACAAAATAAACAGCTGTTTTTTTTAAAGATAAACAAGATTGATAAAACCTTAGCCAAACTAACCAAAAGAGAGAATTGACCCAACTTACTAAAATAAAATATGAAAGAAGACACATCACCACAGACAGTGGGAAAATCCAGAACATCATCAGAAACTATTTTGGAAATTTATACTCCAATAAAATAGAATACATAGAAGAAGTCAACACATTTCTAGATACAAAAAACTTACCTAAATTGAACTAAGAGGATATAGAAAACCAAAACCTGCCAAAATCAAGCAAAGAGATAGAAACAGCAATAAAATGCCTTCCATCAAAGAAATTCCAGGTCCAGATGGACTCCATGCTGAATTCTACAAAACCTTTATGGAAGAACTAAGCCCAATCCTTCAGAAATTATTCTGTGAAATATAAAGAGATGGAATTTTTCAAAACTCCTTCTATTAGCCAGGTGTGGTGGAGCACGCTTGTAATCCCAGCATTTGGGAGGCTGAGACCGGAGGATCCCGGTTCGCGGCCAGTCTCAGCTACCTAGTGAGGCACTCCCCAACTTAGTGAGACTCGATTTCGAAATAAAGAATAAAAAAATAGGGCTAGGGGGTATAGCTCAGAGGTAGAATGTCCCTGAGTTCAATTCCCAGTACCACAAAACAAAACAAAAAACAACTCCTTCTATGAAGCAAGTATCATCTTAATACCAAAACCAAATAAAGATACCTCAAGAAAAGAAAATTACAGCCAGGCGCTGTGGCACATGCCTGTAATCCCAGGACTTGGGAGACTGAGACAAGAGGATCATAGGTTCGAAGTGAGTCTCAGCAACTTAATGAGGCTCTCAGCAACTTAGCAAGACCCTATTTCCAAATTTAAAAAAAAAAAAAGGGCTGGGAGTATAGACCAGAGGTAGAAAGCCCCTGGGTTCCATCCCCAATAACACACACACACACACACACACACACACACACACACACACACACAAGAAAAAAAAAAGAAAGGAAGGAAATTGTGGACCAATAGTCTTAACATAGATGCAAAAACTCTAAACAAAATACTGGCAATACACATTTAATACCATATCAAAAAAATTATACACTATAACCAAATTGGTTTCATCCCAGAGATGCAAGGCTGGTTCAACATATGCAACTCAATACATGTACTTCACCACATAAATAGAACTAAGGGCAAAAATCACATGATTATCTCAATAGATGCTGAAAAAGCATTTGATAAGATCTAATACACATTCATGTTAAAAAAAAAAAAACACTGCAGAAAATTGGAATAAAAGGAACTTACTTCAACATCATTAAGACAATATACAATAAACCAAAAAAAACATCATACTGAATGGGGAAAAATTTCAAGAATTTCCTTATAAAGTCAGGAGCAAGGCAAGGATGCCCACTATCACCACTCCTTTTCAATATAGTACTTGAAACTCTATCCAGAGCGATAAGGTGTGAGAGAGAAGGAAATCAAAGAAATTCAAATAACACTCTCCCTGTGCAAAGACCTCACCCCTGAAGGCAACAGGCACTTCTCAGAAACTGCTTCCACCATTCTTCCTGGCCACCAAGCCCAAGGTGAAGGCCAAGTCACAGCACAGTCCATCTGGGGATGTGATAGGCCTAATATGGGAGGAAAAGGATCATCCCACAGGATCATCCTTGCAGGATTGAGCCAGGAAGTACCCCTAGGGGACAGTGGGGTGCACATGGGCCTGGATCTGAAGCCGTCCATCATAGCATTGGATGGGGAAGAGTGTGACTTTGGTGCACTCTCCTGATCCAGGACCCTAGGAGATGGTACTAACTCACTTCTAGGATGTTCCCAGAGGCATGGAGAGGGTGAGGCCCAAGCCAAGCAAAGCTGAAATGCCAGAATACCACAGCAGATGGTGGAGGAAGGGATTAAAAGGCTCAGGGATAGCCAGATGGGGTAACGCAATGCCTATAATCCCAGTACTTGGGAGGTTGAGACAGGAGAATCACAGGTTCAAGGCCAGTCTCAGCAGCTTAACAAGGTCCTCAGCAACATAGCAAGACCCTGTTTTAAAATAAAATAAGGGTGAGGGTGTAGCTCAAAGGTAGGATGCCCCTAACTAAATCCCTAGTAACACACACACACACACACACACACACACACACACACACACACACACACACCTCTGGCTGGATCTCCAGAAACAACCCTATAAGACTATAGCATGTAATAATGCCCCTGTGTTTCTCCCAAAGGATCCTGTGGCCATTTAGTCAGGTCACTCTACACTGGAGAACAGGAATACCTGGATGTTTGAAGATTATCAGACACAAGGTTTGAGTTGACTTTGATACTCAAAGACCTACAATGTTATCATAGCTCCCTTGTTAGCTGGGACACAGAGTCTAGGTAGTAAATGGAGGACTGGCCAAAAGTTAACTTACAGTGGGTATTCTGGGTTCCAGAACCAGTCAATGGTCACTTCTCCCCATCCTTACACCCCACTCCCCTTTTAATTTCATAAGAATAAGGCCGATGTTTTTAATTCCCCCTAAGTGCATGGTCTGCAACATGGGTGAATACCAGTTGAACTGAAGCTTTTCTTGACCACTTCCAACTGAACTGGTGCAATTCCTTGCCTGGATGCTTACAGCTTCTAACATTTATTTACATATTTGGAACTGCCTATACTGCCCTTAAGTTATTATTTTTTTATATTTACAATAAATTACAAAAATAGTCCCAAGAGGTCCTGTCCTGTCACTCCTTTATATCCTTTACTGAGTCATCTTTTATAACTATAGCACAATAGTAAACCAGGAAATTGACATTAGTATGCTACTGTTAATTAGACTTACAGACCTTATTTGGATTTTACAGGTTTCTACATGCACTTTTTTGTGTATGTATAGCTCTATAAAATTTTATCACTTGCATAGATTTGATACATGGCTGAGAGACCAAAGAAAATACCTGAAGATGGTGCATGAGGCATTCAGCTTTATTAAGAAGGTCCAAGCCGGGCGTGATGGCACACGCTTGTGGTCCCAGCATTTGGGAGACTGAGACTGAAGGATCTGGGTTCGCGGCCAGCCTCAGCTACCTAGTGAGGCACTCTGCAACTTAGTGAAACCCTGTTTCAAAATAAACAATGAAAAATAGGGCTGGTGATGTAGCTAGGAGGTAGAATGCCCTTGAGTTCAACAATCCCCTGTACCGCAAAAAAAAAAAAAAAAGAAGGTCCAGTGGCAGCAGGATGATAGCACCTCTGTCCTTCACTGTCTTGCCAAGATTCAAAACTGCCCCATACCAAGAGTCAACTGCCTCCCCTTAGTCTTTTTTGTGTGTGTGTGTGCGGTACTGGGGATTGAACTCAGGGGCATTTTACCTTCGAGCTATACCCCCAGCCCTATTTTTATTCTTATTTTGAAACCGAGTCTCACTAAGTTGCGGAGTGCCTCACTAGGTAGCTGAGGCTGGCCTCGAACCGGGATCCTCCGGTCTCAGCCTCCCGAATGCTGGGATTACAAGCGTGTGCCACCACGCCCGGCTTCCCCCTAGTCTTTTTTTTTTTTTTTTTTTTTTTGTGGTACTGGGGATTGAACTCAGGGGCATTCTACCTCCGAGCTACACCTCCAGCCCTATTTTTTATTCCTTATTTTGAAACCGAGTCTCACTAAGTTGCAAAGTGCCTCACTAGGTAGCTGAGGCTGGCTGCGAACCCGGATCCTCCGGTCTCAGCCTCCCGAATGCTGGGATTACAAGCGTGCACCACCACGCCCGGCTTCCCCCTAGTCTTAATCTTAGACAACAATCTTTTCTCTACCTCTGTCATTTTGTCATTTTGAGAATGTTATATAAGTAGAATCATATAGCATGTAATCTTTTGAGATTAGCTTTTTAAATTTACACAATGTCCTTAAGATCTATCCAAGTTGTTGCTTGTGTTCATTTTTATTGCTGAATACTATTCCATTATGGGATGTACCACAGTTTATCTACTCATCTTTTGAGGAAGATGGTGCAGGAGGCATACAGCTTTGTTAAGAAGGTCCAGCAGCAGCAGGTTGACAGCATCTCCGTCCTTTACTGCCAAGCAGTGCCTCCTCTCCCTCACAGCATTTTGCCCAGTGGCAGCCGGCTGGACAAGTGACCCCTATCTTTCCACAGTGCCCTCGTTTCCACTGAGACAGAGTTTTGTATGTGAGGCTGCAGAAGCAGTGACACGACCAGCATCAGTTTGCTTAGTGTGCTTATAACCAGCGTCCCACAGAACAACTGTCCTGGTGGACATGCAAGAAAGTCGCTTTCTCCAGATGACACTAGCTTGCCTAGTTCCCAGGAAGCCAGGGTCCTTCAAGATAATTTGCAAGCCGGGCGTGGTGGCGCACGCTTGTAATCCCAGCATTCAGGAGGCTGAGACCGGAGGATCCGGGTTCGCGGCCAGCCTCAGCTACCTAGTGAGGCACTCCGCAACTTAGTGAGACTCGGCTTCAAAATAAAGAATTAAAAATAGGGCTGGGGGTGTAGCTCAGAGGTAGAAAGACCCTGAGTTCAACCCCCAGTACCGCAAAAAAAAAAAAAAGATAATATGCACCTGGACATTCCGGCCCAGGCTGGCTCTCATTGTTCCTTAATCTTAGCTAGGTTTTGAGGAACCAAAAGGGAGCATTCAGAAACATGGTGTTTTATTGTCCCTTTTTTCTTGGAGAACAACAAACCATTTATTGATTGTTTTATTTTATGGATTGTGATTTTGGCGTTAGGTCTCTAAATCTAGTTCATGAAGATTTTCTCACATGCTTTCTTCTAAAAGTTTTATATTTTACATTTAGACCAACAATCCATTTTGAATCAATTTTTATAGTAGATGGTGTGAAGTTTAGCTCAAGGTTCATTCTTTTTGTCTGTGAATGCCTTAAACAGTTAGTCCAAAACCATCAGTTGAATGCTTTCATTAATTGGTTACTTTTTTCTACACACCCCATATTCCCACTACCTAAATAGTAAGACTAAAATAGGAGCCATATCTTAGTCCTCGTAGCATCTCCCACTGAACTTAGCACTCACTCATTCATTTCTTCATTCATTCAACAAATATGAATTGAATACTTGCTGGGAAATATGTGAGGCAGTTAGAATACTCCTATTCTCATGCAGCTTATAACTTAGTAGAGAAGAATGACAATAAACAAGCAAAAAAATATCTAGTTACCACATGACAAAGTGCTCTGAAAGAAATGAAAATCTCACAAGATAAAGAATAATGGGAAGCCCAGTGTGGTTGGCACACACCTGTAATCCCGGCTACTCAGGAGACTGAAGCAGGAGGATAGCAAGTTTGAGGCTAGCCTAGGCAATTCAGTGTGACCCTCCATGTCAAAAGAACAGGAGGAGGAGGAGGAGGAGGAGGAGGAGGAGGAGGAGGAGGAGGAGGAGACGACGACGACAGGGCCACCAAAATGGTTAGGGAGCTACTCTCAGAAGAAGGTAACACCTAAGCTAAGACTTTAGTATTTGTAATACTGTGAATGTGATAAAACAAGAGAGGCGGGGAGAAGCCCTAAGTTTTACAGGTTCACGCACCCGTCTATCTTATGCCCTCCAAATCTCACAGCTGGAAAATGGTGGCGGAAACATTCACCAACATTAAGACAAATGCAGTACAACTCTGTCTCCTGACACAGAAACATCCACGACATAATGTTCCATGAAAAACAGATGGTTTCAGAGAATGTCACTTTTCCCTCACATCATCCTTTGGCCACCAGAATTCCCCAAACCCCTGGTTTCTTCATCTTAGTTAGAAGTTAGCAAAGGGCAGTGAAAAGACTCCAGAGAAAGTGCCACATCACCTCAGTTGGTTGCTGATCCTCTGAGCTCACTCTGGAACACCCCTCTCTCTATTCTCAAGTCAGCCTGGGCTGAAAGCGCGTGTTCCAGCTCACGGCTGTGCTGGCTGGGGGATCTGGAAGTCAGAGCACCTGGTGGGTAGGAAGCAGATGCCTCTGCTGCTCCACACAGAGCACAGTCCCCGGTTGAGCACAGCAGGAACCCACCTGGGAGGAAGATGCCACGGCATCCCCAGCTTGGCCTCCTTCGAGATTGGCTGTTTACAACCCAGTGTGGTTTTGCGGTTCCTCCTGGATTTTAGATGGTCATAAAACAAGCTGCCAGCTACTTGCCTGCTACGTAGGGGAGGTCCTGTGGGGTGAGCGCCTTACTGGGAGCTGAGTGGGCTAACAGGTCCCAACATAATTGGCTGGTGAGCCTCCTGGCTAGCGATCCTGAGCACTTCCCTGGGCTGGGGAAGGAGACCAAACTACCAACTCAGAGCCTGTTGGAGAACAAGGAGTAGACAGGCACAGCAATTCGAGAGTTCCCTGGGGCTTCCAAGGTGTCCAGCCTCCACTAGATCTCCTCCTCGTGCCCTTCAAGCTCCCAGACCCCTAGAAGCTTGCCGTGCTTAGCACAGTAACGGATGCAGAGGAGGAGCCCCCACCTTCCCAAGGCACTCTTAGCTTGTGTGTGTCCTGGGATGCCTAGAAGTCTGAGGAGTGAGGATCCAAAAGTTCTTTTTTTTCCTATGAGTGTTGTCAGCCAGTAAGAATTTCATCCCCAGCCTGTTCTCTTTTTTACTTTAAAACAGGATCTTGCTAAGTTGTTGAGGCTGGCCTTAAACCTGCGATCCTCGTGCCTCAGCCTCCAGAGTTGCTGGGATGACAGGTGTGCACAGGTGCTCCTGATGTGCAGGAGCAGTCAGATCCTTGCTGGAGGTCCAGGGAGGGCCTCAGTTGCTGAGGGGGAAAGAACAGTGGAGTATGAGTGCTTGGTCCTGGCACACTGAAGATGTGGCTGCCAGGGCCGGGGCTGGGGCTCCCATTCTAGCCCTGGGGTCTCTGCATAATTTAACTTTTGGTTGCCCTGGTTATGCAGCTGCATCTCACTAAGCCCAGTCACTCCTCTCCTCTCCCTGGGCTTGGCCTGACCTGAGTAGGCAGCCTTGCCTCCTAGCATTTGGTCTACCTGCCCAGACAGGGTGTGTCCCTCAACCTCTGTACACAGCGGGGGTGGGACTCGGTCTCTCCTTGCACGTGACACTTCCCTCAGACATGATATTTGTACCCAAACACTTTGCTGTCTTACCTGGACCTGAAGACAGCCCTTGTCCTCCTTGGAAACCAGAGACACCAGTATCCCTGTGAATGGCCAGGCACTGGCATGTGGCCTCGAGACACCGATGATGTGTTCCCGACACATCATCTGCCTTTTTTCTCTTTTAGTCCCTTATTCAGGGACCAGAGTCACCAGGATCCAGCCCTCCTGCAGCTCCCTGAGGCCTAGGCAATACTCTCAAATAACAGAGTTGGCCTTGGTGCCAGAGTCCTTGTGTTCAAACTCTGACTTTATTACTTACAGGCTCTATGATTTCAGAGGAGCCACATAACCTTGCTGGGGCTTGGTCGCCTTTCCTGTGGAGTGGGCACAATAACTCCTGAAAGGACAATGATGGACATGAGATGGAATGATACGTGTAAATGGTTAGCACAGGGTCTGACACATAATAAGTGCTGGTTAAGTGGTACTCATTTTTTTTTTTATTCTCTGCAAAATTTAATCATCTTGTTTTCTTTTCCCCAGGACTGATCAGTAACAGCAACTAGAAAAAATTAAATTAATTAGCATATTAATATTCTAATAACAGTAACAGCAAAGGCTTGTATAGCACTTGTTTTGAGCCAGTGTTCCAAGCACTTGATACTTTTTTTTTTTTTTTTTGAGGCACTGGGGATTGAACCTAGAGGCATTCTACCTCTGAGCTACACCTCTAGACCTATTTTTTATTTTGAAACAGGGTCTCACTAAGTTGCATAGGGCCTTACTAAGTAGCTGAAGCTGGCTGAGAACCCACAATCCTCCTGTCTCAGCCTCCCAAGTACTGGGATTACAAGCATAGGCCACCATGCTCAGCTTGATACATCTTATATTTAGTTAATCTCCAGAACAATACTTTGATACAGCTACTATTATTATCAATATAGAAAACCAAATGAGGAAAATATCAAATGAGGAAAATCAGACACAGAGAGGTCAAAGATTCAGACCCCAGGAAACCAGCTCAGAATCTACAGCATTAACTCTGGCACATCTGATTTGCTTCCCAAAAAAAACACAGGGCAGTGGAAGAACCTGCCATGGTGTGATGGCCAAACCCGGCTTCCGGTGCTTCTCCTAACATAATGGGCAAACAGCCAGTAATCCTGCCTATCACTGGCCCTGTACATCTGTGGCACCTCACTGTCAGCAAAACATCTCACACTTTGCAAGACAATTTCACACACCTGCAATTTATCTGCCCCTTCCAGCAATCCAGTGGGGTAGACAAAAGAGAGTAATTGTTATTCCTATCTTACTGAAATACAAAAAGGCAAACAACCTGCCCAAGTTCATCCAGCTAGCCCAACCGGGTGATAGGTCTCCAGAATCTGGATGCAAATTCTTTCTCCTCTACTATCCTGACTTTTGTGGGTGCCAAGGGTAAATTTCCATATCTGAAACCTGAAACATCATAATCAAACCTTAGAACTAAAAAGTCCTTAAAGCCATGCAGTTTATGTTTGAATACTTATACACTTCAGTGATGGAACCTTGAAGAGGTAACCAAAGAGTAGATCCTGATGATATCTGGGGAGTTGACTTGGGGCATGGTTGGCCTTGGAGATGTGAAACCACAGGATTGAGCCTCTCAGGAATGTGCAGCAGGGCCCGGGAGGCCTCTCTTCCAGCCCTGCCCCAAAGCCCTCTCAGTCCTTCTTCTCTGAAACCGCAATCCTTCCCTGGGAAGGGAGCCCTCTCTGCACAGACTGGTTGAGGTTTATTAGTCCTTAAAATTCCTTCAAGATGAGCTGGTATTTATTTCCCTGCAAAGCTTATGTAACCGGAAGAGGAGGCTGGGACTGCAGAAGCTGTCTGTGGTTTGGATGGGACTCACAGCGGTTTCTTCTGGGAGCTAAATATTATAATGAATGATCTCATACTATTGTTTTGTTTGGAATGGAGTTGTGCTCATCCTGTGGTAGGAGTTACCTTGCAGCCCTCTGCTGTTTTGATTCAGGCTGGTACCTGGCAGGTAGGAAGGAGGTGACAGGGGAACTTGGCCACTCAGCTTGTCCAAGGAGGCTCAGATCTGGGCCTACAGCAGGACTGAGCTCTGGGTGGCCACAGCAATTGGGCCGCCTCAGAGATTATGGCAAAGGCCAGCCTTCCAGCCACCGGCTATTCTGATTTGAGCTGATTGAGGAGTTGAAACAGAAAGAGTTTGGGAGTGTCTGGATGCTGGACTATCATAGCACATCCCAGACAAAGGTCAGAGCTGGGAGAGTCTAGAACAGGGAGTCCCAGCTGTTAGGTAAGAGGCACCATTCCTGCAGGGCTTCTGCCGGCAGGCACCATCTGCCTCCAGAGGGGAAGTGTGTGCGGCGTGGGGTCAGAGGTGGACTGGAGCAGAGAATGGCGGGGTCTGTGTTCAAGCTCCACCACTGCTGGGTATGTGACACTGGACAGCCATGTAACCTGTCTGTCCTCATTTCTAAAAGCGAGTGGGTACAGCTGCCCTAGGGAGTTATTAGGAAGATTAAGTGGGATAATGCAGGCAAAGCTCTTGCACACTGCCTGCACTAGTAAAAGCTCAAAAAGTGTTAGCAATAATTATCATCATCATCTCATTTAATCCTTCTAGCAACCCTGTGGAATGAGGACCTTTTTTTTTTGATACTAAGGATGGAATTCTATATCTGAGTTACACATCCCCAGCCTTTTTTATTTTTTGTTTTGAAACAGGGTCTTGCTAGGCTGCTAAGAGTCTCACTACAATGCTGAGGCTGTCCTCAAACCTGTGATCCTCCTAATCTCAGCCTCCCAAATACTGGGATTACAGGTGTGCACCACTACACCCAACTTATTTTTTATTTTGAAACAGAGTCTTGCCAAGTTGCTGAGGCTGGTCTTGAATCTGCCATCCTCCTGTCTCATCCTTCCAAGTGCTAGGATTGTAGGCATGCATCATGATACCAGTTAGATGACAGTCCTTGATCTCCACAGTGCAGGCAAAGAAATGAGGCTGTGAGAGGTCACGTGCTCAAGGTCATGCTGTGAATAAGCCATAGGCCTGGGACTTCCTAATATCCCTGTGGCCTAGAGTTGGGGCATGTGGGCTCACTGCATGGATTCCTTTCTGGGGAAACTTGAAAACTGCCACATGCAGGGCTAAGAAAGAGCAGGGTCCCCTGGTCACAGAGGCCTACTCTGGGGGACAAATGGTTCTTAGAAAAGGTTTTGAGAAGTCGGGTGTGATGGCGCACGCTTGTAATCCCAGTACTTGAGAGGCTGAGACAGGAGAATCACAGGTTCATGGCCAGCTGCAGCAACTTAGTGAGGCCCTGTGCAACTTAATGAGAACCTGTTTCAAAATAAAATAGGGCTGGGGTATAGCTCAGAGGTAGAATACCCCTGGGTTCAATCCCACCAAAAAAGAAGAAGAAGAAGAAGAGAAGAAGAAGAAGAAGAAGAAGAAGAAGAAGAAGAAGAAGAAAGAAAGAAAGAAAGAAAGAAAGAAAGAAAGAAAGAAAGAAAGAAGAAAAGGAAAAGATTTTGAGAACCCACTAGGTTGTGAGCTCCAAGAGGGATCAGGGACCATGTTGGTCTGGAAAACTCCAAGTACAATGCCTACTATTCATGGTCCTTGACCAAACCAATTGTATGTGCAATACTCCTTTGGGAACTATCATTTTAACAAGAAAAGAGGCTGAATGCCTGTAATCCTAGTACTTGGAAGGCTGAGACAGGAGGATCACAGATTTGAGCCAACCTCAAAAACTTAGCGAGATCCTGCCTCAAAATAAAAAAGGGCTGGTGATGTAGCAGAGGTAGAACACCCCTGGGCTCAATCTCCAGTACCAAAAAAAAAAAAAAAGTAGATAAATAGATAATAAATAAATAAATAAATAAATGTCTGGCTTCTTTTTCTGTTATCAGAACCCTTTTTGGCTTCAGTGACATGATGCAGGTGGCACATTAAAGCTAATAAATCTGCCTGGGAACAAAATACCAGAGACAGGTGAGAGAAGAGAGGAGCTGGGGCTGTGGACAAGAGGTCAATGGCAGTCCTAGCTCTGGGGCCGCAGAGAGACCGCAAGGAAGAGGGACGGACTGAGTGGCACTTTTAAGTCCTAGTCAAGTGCCTTGAATCTTACACAGCACCTACTAGGTGCCTGCAGTGCGCTTGGGTGCTGCAATGAACAAGAGAGATGTGTTCCCTGCCCTTGGGGAGGGCCCAGCCTGGTGGGGAAAGACAGCAAATGAGTAGTGGTTGATTAATTGTGATAACTTCTATGAATGAAGAGAGCAAACCCTGAGTATCCAGCGGGAGAGTAACCAAGAGGCAGGATTCCTATTGTCACATAGTCAGTGCAGGCCTCAGGGGAGAAGTGACACTCAAGCTCCTTGGGAAACATTCTAACAGGACTCCCTTTTCAATCTGAGAGTCCCGGAGGCCGAGACTGGCGCCAAGGCATAAGCAAAGCCATGTTGAGGCATTTCTGAAGACAGTGCTAGGCTGGAATCCTACGAGTAAAGGCCCCGTCCCACCCAGGAGGCTGGGAATAATTAACAGCGGAGGGTCTTAATGAGGAGCCTAATTAAAGAAAGAAGTGGAGTGGCTGTAGCCAATCAGGTTCGAGGCGCCGACATCCCTGTCCCCCGAAGGCATAAATGAGTCTTGCTTTCAGGAGCTGTCCATGTTTATCCACTTGGTTCGGGATCTTCTTAATAGTGTTTAAATGTCCCCAGCAGGAAGGAGGCCCTGGATTTTTGCTTTCCCCCTTTGCAAAGCATTTCCAGCCTCCAGTCCCTCCAATTCTACTTCCAAAGTATCTCTCTAACCAATGACCCCTGCCTGCAGCTTCGCCATTCCTCCCACCCTGTCCCTGGCTGTCCCCTGTGGGGCATGTCCCCCTCACCAGGCCATCTTCAAACACTGCCAGGGTTATTTTTTGTTGTTTTCTTTTTTTTAGTGGTACTGGCGGTTGAACCCAGGGTTTTACACACACTAGATAAGCACTCTACCATAGAGCTACATTCTCAGCCCTTTTAAAAAATTCCTTATGAGACAGGGTCTCACTAAGTTGTTCAGGCTGGCCTCTAATGTGTGATCCTCCTGCCTCAGCCTACACGTATCTGGGATTACAGGTATGCACCATTGTACCTGGCAGCTAAGGCTGCTTTTAAAGACATTGCCCTTTCAATGCATTTTTACTGTAACTTGGAACCAAAGCATAAAACCCCCTTCCAAAGCCGAGGCAGCCCTGTGGTCTGGCCCCAGGCCCTCTCCATCCTCCTGGTGGACCCTCACCCACTCCTTTTACCCAATCCCAAGATTTTATCTCATTGGGTTCAGTCTGGGCTTCCTGTCTACATATTGTGGCGGGACACATTCAACATCAACACTGATGACAACCTCAGCTTCTGCGCTCAGCAATTGGAGGCCAGTTGCTGTGTGAGTCTGTTTCCTTATCTAGCCAATGGGCACAGGAAACCCCACTTTCAACAGTCGATGTTTAATGAATGCTAAATCTCTTTTCCACTTGGGCCACAACAAGAGTACATCCCTAGTGTACTTTGTATTTTATACTTTGTAGGACACGTACCCATTCATTATCTTATTTAAACCCCGGCACAGGAGGTAGGGTGGGTGTGGTGATCTCCTTATCAATCGGGAAGCAGCTCAGAGAGGGTAAAGCCCTGTTCAAGGGAACACAGTAAAACCAGGAGCGTGATGATTGGGGTCTTGTGAAGACAAAGCTGGTGTCTAAGAGCAGAGCACTGCTTTCCAGTCATCCCCACCCAGCTGCCAGCAGTGGAGAGGTATTCTGGGAGCTGAGTGCCCTGCAACCCAAAGTCTGGGTTCTTGCACCCATTTTTTCACAACTTACGCTTTCTCCTTGGTCTCCCTGGTGATGACTTCTGCAGCTGACCTCAGCTAGCCTAATCTTCCCTTGTGGTCCTGCCCACTAGGCAGTGTGGGGAGATCACACGTCAAGAGTGGAACCTGGCTGGAGTTATGGGGCAGCTTAACTCCTCCAGACAGCTTTTGCAGGGTCTCCACAGCCCAGGGCTAGGGAATACATGTCTTAAGAGAAGCCTAGTTCCAGGTGTGGAGCCAGAGGGAGTGGGGTAGTAGTCTTTTGCTTCTGGAGTTTGCTTTCTCAGAAGCGGGTAGTAGTCTTTTGCTCCACTGGGGGAGCTTAGGCAGGAAGAGGAGGCTGCTCAGGGGTAGTGATCTTCACACTCTCCCAACTGGTTGCATGGGCACCTGCTTCTTGGAGCTGGGCAGGTAGGAGTTGAGGAGGTGGTGGGGATGGGGATGAGGAGGACAAGGAGGCACCTCAAAGTTGAAAGGGCTATGGCTTCATGGGAGGAAATTCTGCCTGATGCTCACTGATGCCATTTGCCAGCTGTTTGACTTTGCGAAATGGCTAAACTGCTCTGAACCTCAGTTCCCTCATCTCTATCAAAACAGGGCTGATACTTCCTTGATTAGGCAAATATCCACATACACCTGTTGTACACTCGACCCTGTGTGTTGAACAGGACCAACAG